>JAHZTW010000006.1:31115106-31153720 GCA_020283515.1 Alliaria petiolata
AAATTAAGAGATCAGTTGTAGTACTTAGGGATCGAATCCACAGAGAAGGGATAGTCACACAGCAGTTTTACATTCTTACTTAGCTTAATTCGAAATTAGAAAACTGCTGTGTGACTATCCCTTCTCTGTGGATTCGATCCCTAAGTACTACAACTGATCTCTTAATTTTAGAGAGTTGCTTTAGGGTAAATTTGACCCATATCAGGAAGCATCTGTTTGACAGCACATGATGGAATTGAAGCATTGGAAGCAGCTTCTGGTGTGGTCCGCGAAGTGTGTCGATCGACACTAGTGGTGTCGATCGACACCAACTTTGTAGCTCGAATCTCTGCACTTTTTCTCCAATTTAGCTCTGATATCCCTGCCTCCATCACAAAGACGTCTTCCTCCATCAACTTAGCACTGAATAGACTTTCACTTTCGCTCAATATCCTGAAGGTATGATTGTTTCCACTCCAATCTTCAAGCTCCACAACTTCTTTAGAATTCCCATCCAATGTTTCTTGAACATCCTCCTTGCTCACTTGCTCCTTAGAATCCAGCTCTTCTCCAGTGATCACAGCAATACATGAGATGGGCGTGGAAGTTCCAGTAGTAGGAATAGCTTTGTAGAACACTTCTTTGTCAATATTAGAGAAATACATTCTCTTATTGGGCATGTCTACGACAACTCCTACTGTGGCCATGAATGGTCTTCCAAGGATGAATGGTATGAAAGACGCTTTGCTTACTTCACAACCTGAAAATCAGTTGGAACCAGGTAATTCCCAACCTTGACAAGTAGGTTTGGAATTGTACCATATGAGACTGCGGTAGAAGAATTGGCAAATTCAAGAGTCATGCTTGAAGGGCAAATGTCAGCAATCCCTAGCTTCTCTCCAATGTCTTTTGTCATGAGGTTCACGCTAGCTCCTGAATCGCAGAAGTATTGTTTAAATTCAACTCCACCAATGGAGCATGGAATCATAAACATCCCAGGATCTTCAACCTTAAGCAGCTGCTTCATTTGTGGTGTACCCCTTGCCTTGTGAAAGAGTTCTTCCATCTCTTCAAAAGTTTCTCTGTTATTCTGGAAGAAGGCACATAAGGGATACCTCTCATAAGCTTCATCAAAGAAGAGCTCCTTGGGAATCATCTCCACCCTCTTGTTGAAAGCAGCTAGTTTATCTGCACTAATGGGCGGCCTTAGATGTTTGGGTAGAGGAAGATTTGGAACCTTGGCCTTGTAGACTCTTTCCAATGCAACTTGTGAAGCTTCAGGCGTGTTTGTCCAAGTCTGGGAAGGGTGTCGATCGACACCCAGCAGGTGTCGATCGACACTAAGCGTTTGTGTCGAGGATGTTGCGTCGACCGAGCTTGAATCGTCTGCTTTCTCCTTGGGTGTCGATCGACATCGACTCCGCAACATTTTCTAGATCTTCAAACTCCTCGATTTCTTCAGTACTTAGCCCTCTTTTCTGCACAGGCTGAAAGTTCCCTCCACACTGGATCTTGATGGCATTCACATGGTGTCTCGGATTCACATCGGTCTTTCCAGGAAGGAATCCTTCATGTCTCTTCAAAGCTCCAGCAGTTTGAGCTACTTGAACATCCAATTGCCTGACATGAGTGCCTAGAGACTCAATTTTTCCATTCAGATCCATGTACAATGCATCAATCTTCCCGTTGAAGTCCACTGTCATCTTCTGTTGGCCCTCCAGAAGTTGCTCCAGCATAGACTCCACTTTATTGTCTTGTGCATGAGGTTTCTGGTAAGAAGATGAACCATAAGTTCTATTGAAGTTGTTGCTCTGAAAAGGTTTTTGGTAAGAAGAACCATAGTCTTGCTGATTGTTGAACCTCTGTCCTTGAAAACCAGCACAAATGATGTAGTTGACCTCTTCTTGCTCTCGCTCAAAGGTCTCTACTTCATTAGCAAAATGGACTTGCTTCTTTCCCATCAAGATGTCCAGCTTCTTGTTGACTTCAGCAATTTGGTTGCCTCCAGCTACTCCTGCGTTTTGTCTTCTCTCGAAGTCTGCATTTTTGGTGCTGTTACTTGATGTGATCATGGGCACGTCTAGAAGCTTGGAGCATAGAGAGGAGTTTATGGAGCAGCTAGAACCGGAGCTAGAACCTGAGGAGCAGCTAGAACCAGAGCTAAGGGGAGAAGAAGCTCTGATCGTGCCTACTGGCCCAATGACGAGATCAAGGACTAAGCTATTCAACCAAGCTATTGGAGGACTCCTTCATCAAATCAACAAGCCAGAAGACCAAGTCCTCAAGAAAGCGTGTCAAAACATGTTTGTTTTGATTCAGACCATATGAATTTAACAATGGGTAAGTATTGGGTTTATACTCTTTTTCCCTTGTCAAGTTTTGTCCCACTGGGTTTTCTTGACAAGGTTTTTAATGAGGTATTCCCAATACTTTATAAAGGCCCTTTTGTTAAATCAGAAACTTAAGCCCAGCAAGAAGTTGGCGTCCCTTTGTGTTTTTAGGGATTTTCCTTTTTTCTGTTTAGGGTTTTTTCCTTTATAAGTTCTTTGTTTTCCTCTTTGTAGAACCATCTTCCATCTTTTTATAAAGTTTCTTTTTGATCTTAAGATCGCCGTCCCTTGGTGTGTAATATCCAAAGACAAACTTGAATTCTTGTGTGTAACATCAAGAGTTCATCCTTGGTTTATAACAAGCCATCCGCAGCTTGTAGTAAAGCCACTCGATCCATCCATCATCCATCTCTCATCCTTCCCCTCCACGTCTCACTTCCACAAGTCAGAGACTCCTTTTAACTTCAAGCTGGTCGAGATCTAGGAGGATCATATCAAGTGGTATCAAGAGCCAACCAGCCTGCAAGTTAAGTTTTCCTTCTAACCTAGTTTCTGTTTATGCGCCGCCCTACTTGTTCTGAATCCAGAAACTTTAGACTTCTTAAACTCAAACCCTAAGTTGTCTAAGTTAGTGTTTGTGTGTTCTGGATCCACGATTAGGTGTGTTAGATTGCAGAAAGAAACTCATTCCTGTTACAGCCGCATAGTTTAGTTAATTTTCCTTTTCTTTCTTTTTCCTTTTTTGTTAGATTTAGGGTTTGCTTCTCTGTAGAACTCTTTACTGGTGGATTTGTGTTTCTATTGCAGAGAACATGCCTGGAGCAGAAGATGAAGAAGAAACCAGTAACACTAGGAACAATAAACTCTTGATTGAAGCCATCACTGCTCAAGTAGAAAAATCGCTGAGTAGAAAGCTTGAAACACAGTTGGATTCAAAGTTTGAAACCTTTATGCAAGAGTTTCGGCAAACCTCAGGCCGTGAGCAGAGACAAACCCAACCAAGGAGAACTCATGAGTGGCCTGAGCAAGACAGAGATGACGCCACTGATAACTACTACAGCAACAGAAGCAATGCATCTCAAAACAGTCAGAGGAGGGGCAATAGGCATGGCAGAGAAGGCAGAGAACGTTTGCAAGACAACCTTGGAGGATTAAAGCTTAAAATCCCTCCCTTCCATGGGAAGAATGACCCAGATGCATATCTGGAATGGGAGAAGAAGATTGAGCTGGTATTCAACGTGCAGCACTACACCGAGCTCAATAGAGTTAGGGTTGCTGCTACAGAGTTTTATGATTATGCTCTCAGCTGGTGGGATCAGTTAGTCACTACAAGGAGGCGCACTCAGGAGCATCCAGTGGAGACTTGGACAGAGATGAAGAGGATTATGAGGAAGAGATTCATTCCTAGTCATTACCACAGGGAGTTACACCTAAAACTAAGAAGACTTACACAAGGGAACCGATCTGTTGAGGAGTATTATCAAGAAATGGAGACATTGATGCTGCGAGCTGACATTCTAGAAGAAAGAGAAGCCACAATGTCTAGGTTTCTTGGTGGGTTAAATAGAGAGATTCAAGACAGACTAGAGACTCAGCACTATATGGATATAGAAGAGATGCTGCACAAGGCCATTCTGTTTGAGCAGCAAGTAAAGAGGAGAGTTTTTCCGAGGTCTAGCTACAATCCAGGAGCAAATACTAGTAAGTCTAGTTTTCACAGAGAAGAGAAACCAAGTTATTCAAGAGAAATCAAGCAGCCTGTGAACGCCAGAGAAGAAAACAAGCCCTATGCTGCAGTTCAAGACTTCAAGGGCAAAGCTGTTGCTGATGCATCCAGAACTCGTGATGTTAAGTGTTTTAAGTGTCAGGGCAGAGGGCATTATGCTAATGAATGCATTAACAAAAGGGTTATGATTCTGCTTGATAATGGAGAGTTTGAGTCAGAAGATGAGAAATCAGAGGCTGAACTGTTTTCAGACGAGTATAAGGAGGAACCGGTCAAAGGGGAATTACTTGTAGCCAGAAGATCTTTAAGTTTGCAGTCAAGTCAAGAGGAGCAAGAACAGAGGGAAAATCTGTTCCATACACGTTGCCTGGTACAAGGGAAGGTCTGCAGCTTGATCATAGATGGAGGCAGCTGCACCAATGTAGCTAGTGACGTGCTGGTCAAGAAGTTGGGGCTAAAAACCAGAAAGCATCCTAAGCCCTACAAGCTTCAGTGGCTCAATAACAGTGGGGAAATGAAAGTAAACAGCCAAGTAGTGGTTCCCTTAGCTATTGGCAAGTATGAGGATGAAGTCCTGTGCGACGTGCTGCCCATGGAAGCAGGGCACATTCTGCTTGGTCGACCTTGGCAATCAGACCGTAGGGTTATTCATGATGGCTATACTAATCGTCACTCCTTTGAGTTCAAGGGCAGAAAGTCTATACTACTCCCCATGACTCCAAACGAGGTATATCTGGATCAATTACATCTGAAACGCAAGGAGGATCAGGTGACAAAACATTCAAACTTCTTTGTTAAATCAAATGTAGTTAAGAAGGCTCTATTTGCAAGGAAACCAATGCTGTTATTTGTGTATAAGGAAGCTCTTATGAGCTTAACTGACCTTGCACCGGTGCTGCCGAGTGAAGTATTCTCTCTTTTGCAGGAGTATGAGGACGTGTTCCCTGAAGAAAATCCAGAGGGATTGCCTCCTATAAGAGGCATTGAGCATCAGATCGATTTTGCCCCTGGAGCCACTCTTCCTAATCGTCCAGCCTACAGAACTAACCCTGTGGAGACAAAGGAGCTTCAAAAACAAGTGGATGAGCTAATGGAAAGGGGCCATATCAGAGAAAGTATGAGTCCCTGCGCCGTGCCTGTTTTGCTTGTACCTAAGAAGGATGGTAGCTGGCGCATGTGTGTGGATTGCAGAGCCATCAATAACATCACGGTGAAGTATCGACACCCCATACCTAGGCTAGATGACATGCTAGATGAGTTACACGGTTCCTGCATCTTCTCTAAGATAGATTTAAAAAGTGGATATCACCAGATTAGGATGAAAGAAGGAGATGAATGGAAAACAGCCTTTAAAACTAAACATGGGCTGTATGAATGGCTAGTTATGCCCTTTGGATTAACAAACGCACCTAGCACTTTTATGAGATTGATGAATCATGTTCTTAGAGCATTCATAGGTGTATTTGTTGTAGTTTACTTTGATGACATCCTAGTTTATAGTAAAAGCCTAGACGAGCATGTTGAGCATTTGGAATCTGTTTTAAGTGTGCTTAGAAAGGAAAAGCTCTATGCCAATCTCAAGAAATGCACACTCTGCACAGATAACCTTGTGTTTCTAGGTTTTGTTGTAAGTGCAGAAGGAGTTAAAGTGGATACCGAGAAGGTTAAGGCCATCAGCGATTGGTCAAGTCCGAAGACAGTGGGCGAGGTGAGGAGTTTCCATGGCCTTGCTGGGTTCTACAGGAGGTTTGTAAAGGACTTCAGCACGTTGGCAGCCCCCCTCACTGAAGTTATAAAGAAGGACGTGGGCTTTAGATGGGGACAGGCACAGGAAGATGCATTCCAAACCCTTAAAGAGAAGCTTACTCATGCCCCTGTTTTAGCTTTACCAGATTTTCTTAAAACTTTTGAGATAGAATGTGATGCTTCTGGTATAGGCATTGGTGCTGTTTTGATGCAGGATAAGAAACCCATAGCTTTTTTCAGTGAGAAGCTTGGGGGAGCAATGCTGAACTATCCCACTTATGACAAGGAGCTGTATGCCTTGGTGAGAGCATTACGAACGTGGCAGCACTATCTCTGGCCTAAGGAGTTTGTCATACACACGGATCATGAGTCCCTTAAGCATCTCAAAGGTCAGCATAAACTCAATAAGAGGCACGCCAGGTGGGTCGAATTCATAGAAACCTTTCCCTATGTCATCAAGTACAAACAAGGTAAGGACAATGTAGTTGCAGATGCATTGTCACGCAGGTATGTCTTACTATCTACTCTTGATGCTAAGCTCCTAGGTTTCGAACAGCTTAAGCACTTATATGAAACTGATTCTGATTTTCAAGAGATTTATAAGTCATGTGAAAAGTTTGCCTCAGGACACTACTTTAGACAGGATGGATTTCTTTTCTTTGACAATCGTTTATGTGTGCCTAACTGCTCTGTTCGAGACTTGTTTGTAAGGGAAGCTCACGGTGGAGGCCTGATGGGGCACTTTGGTATTGCTAAAACACTTAAAGTGATGCAGGATCATTTCCATTGGCCTCACATGAAAAGAGATGTGGAGAGAATCTGTGGCAGGTGCACTACCTGTAAACAAGCTAAGTCTAGGGTCCAACCTCACGGTTTGTATAATCCGCTGCCCATTCCTTCTCATCCCTGGACTGATATATCCATGGATTTTGTGCTTGGATTGCCTAGAACTAGGACTGGAAAGGACTCCATTTTCGTGGTAGTTGATAGGTTCTCTAAAATGGCGCATTTTATTGCTTGTCATAAGACTGATGATGCATCTCATGTAGCAGACTTGTTCTTTAAAGAAATCATTCGTTTACATGGCATGCCTAGGACTATTGTTTCTGATAGAGATACTAAGTTTCTTAGCTACTTCTGGAAAACGTTGTGGTCCAAGCTAGGGACTAAGCTGATATTTTCTACTACATGTCATCCACAAACTGATGGGCAAACCGAAGTTGTTAATAGGACTTTGGGAACTCTTTTGCGTGCATTGATTAGAAAGAACTTGAAAACTTGGGAAGATTGCTTGCCTCATCTTGAATTTGCTTATAATCATGCTATGCATTCTGCTTCTAAGTTTTCTCCATTCCAGATTGTTTATGGCTTTAACCCATTATCACCTTTGGATCTAATGCCTTTACCTTTGAGTGAAAGAACTAGTATAGATGGGAAAAAGAAAGCTGACTTGGTAAAACAGATTCATGAGAAAGCCAAGAAGAACATAGAAGAGAAGACAAAACAGTATGTCAAGCAGGCTAACAAAGGGAGGCGTGATATGGTATTTGAAGTTGGCGACCTAGTATGGGTTCACTTGAGGAAGGAGCGGTTCCCTGCTGAGAGGAAGTCCAAGCTAATGCCAAGGATTGATGGCCCCTTCACGGTCACAAGGAGAATCAATGACAATGCGTATCAGCTGGACCTCCAAGGTAAGTATAATATAAGTTCTAGTTTCAACGTTTCTGATCTTGTTCCCTATGTTGCAGATGAAACGGATTTGAGGTCAAATCCTTCTCAAGTGGGAGAGGATGATGTGATCGTGGGCACGCCTAGAAGCTTGGAGCATGGAGAGGAGTTTATGGAGCAGCTAGAGCCGGAGCTAGAACCTGAGGAGCAGCTTGAACCGGAGCTAAGAGGAGAAGAAGTTCTGATCGTGCCTACTGGCCCAATGACGAGATCAAGGACTAAGCTATTCAACCAAGCTATTGGAGGACTCCTTCACCAAATCAACACGCAAGAAGACCAAGTCCTCAAGAAAGCGTGTCAAAACATGTTTGTCTTGATTCAGACCATATGAATTTAACAATGGGTAAGTATTGGGTTTATACTCTTTTTCCCTTGTCAAGTTTTGTCCCACTGGGTTTTCTTGACAAGGTTTTTAATGAGGTATTCCCAATACTTTATAAAGGCCCTTATGTTAAATCAGAAACTCAAGCCCAACAAGAAGTTAAAGTTGGCGTCCCTTTTATGTTTTAGGGTTTTTTCCTTTTTTCTGTTTAGGGTTTTTCTTTATAAGTTCTTGTTTTCCTCTTTGTAAGACTATCTTCCATCCTTTTTTTTTATAAAGTTTCTTTTTGATCTTAAGATCACCGTCCCTTGGTGAGTAATATCCAGAGACAAACTTGAATTCTTGTGTGTAATATCAAGAGTTCACCCTTGGTTTATAACAAGCCATCCGCAGCTTGTAGTAAAGCCACTCGATCCATCCATCATCCATCTCTCATCCTTCCCCTTCACGTCTCACTTCCTCAAGGCAGGAACCCCTTTTAACTTCAAGCTGGTCGAGATCTAGGAGGATCATATCAAGTGGTATCAAGAGCCAACCAGCCTGCAAGTTAAGTTTTCCTTCTAACCTAGTTTCTGTTTATGCGCCGCCCTACTTGTTCTGAATCCAGAAACTTTAGACTTCTTAAACTCAAACCCTAAGTTGTCTAAGTTAGTGTTTGTGTGTTCTGGATCCACGATTAGGTGTGTTAGATTGCAGAAAGAAACTCATTCCTGTTACAGCCGCATAGTTTAGTTAATTTTCCTTTTCTTTCTTTTTCCTTTTTTGTTAGATTTAGGGTTTGCTTCTCTGTAGAACTCTTTACTGGTGGATTTGTGTTTCTATTGCAGAGAACATGCCTGGAGCAGAAGATGAAGAAGAAACCAGTAACACTAGGAACAATAAACTCTTGATTGAAGCCATCACTGCTCAAGTAGAAAAATCGCTGAGTAGAAAGCTTGAAACACAGTTGGATTCAAAGTTTGAAACCTTTATGCAAGAGTTTCGGCAAACCTCAGGCCGTGAGCAGAGACAAACCCAACCAAGGAGAACTCATGAGTGGCCTGAGCAAGACAGAGATGACGCCACTGATAACTACTACAGCAACAGAAGCAATGCATCTCAAAACAGTCAGAGGAGGGGCAATAGGCATGGCAGAGAAGGCAGAGAACGTTTGCAAGACAACCTTGGAGGATTAAAGCTTAAAATCCCTCCCTTCCATGGGAAGAATGACCCAGATGCATATCTGGAATGGGAGAAGAAGATTGAGCTGGTATTCAACGTGCAGCACTACACCGAGCTCAATAGAGTTAGGGTTGCTGCTACAGAGTTTTATGATTATGCTCTCAGCTGGTGGGATCAGTTAGTCACTACAAGGAGGCGCACTCAGGAGCATCCAGTGGAGACTTGGACAGAGATGAAGAGGATTATGAGGAAGAGATTCATTCCTAGTCATTACCACAGGGAGTTACACCTAAAACTAAGAAGACTTACACAAGGGAACCGATCTGTTGAGGAGTATTATCAAGAAATGGAGACATTGATGCTGCGAGCTGACATTCTAGAAGAAAGAGAAGCCACAATGTCTAGGTTTCTTGGTGGGTTAAATAGAGAGATTCAAGACAGACTAGAGACTCAGCACTATATGGATATAGAAGAGATGCTGCACAAGGCCATTCTGTTTGAGCAGCAAGTAAAGAGGAGAGTTTTTCCGAGGTCTAGCTACAATCCAGGAGCAAATACTAGTAAGTCTAGTTTTCACAGAGAAGAGAAACCAAGTTATTCAAGAGAAATCAAGCAGCCTGTGAACGCCAGAGAAGAAAACAAGCCCTATGCTGCAGTTCAAGACTTCAAGGGCAAAGCTGTTGCTGATGCATCCAGAACTCGTGATGTTAAGTGTTTTAAGTGTCAGGGCAGAGGGCATTATGCTAATGAATGCATTAACAAAAGGGTTATGATTCTGCTTGATAATGGAGAGTTTGAGTCAGAAGATGAGAAATCAGAGGCTGAACTGTTTTCAGACGAGTATAAGGAGGAACCGGTCAAAGGGGAATTACTTGTAGCCAGAAGATCTTTAAGTTTGCAGTCAAGTCAAGAGGAGCAAGAACAGAGGGAAAATCTGTTCCATACACGTTGCCTGGTACAAGGGAAGGTCTGCAGCTTGATCATAGATGGAGGCAGCTGCACCAATGTAGCTAGTGACGTGCTGGTCAAGAAGTTGGGGCTAAAAACCAGAAAGCATCCTAAGCCCTACAAGCTTCAGTGGCTCAATAACAGTGGGGAAATGAAAGTAAACAGCCAAGTAGTGGTTCCCTTAGCTATTGGCAAGTATGAGGATGAAGTCCTGTGCGACGTGCTGCCCATGGAAGCAGGGCACATTCTGCTTGGTCGACCTTGGCAATCAGACCGTAGGGTTATTCATGATGGCTATACTAATCGTCACTCCTTTGAGTTCAAGGGCAGAAAGTCTATACTACTCCCCATGACTCCAAACGAGGTATATCTGGATCAATTACATCTGAAACGCAAGGAGGATCAGGTGACAAAACATTCAAACTTCTTTGTTAAATCAAATGTAGTTAAGAAGGCTCTATTTGCAAGGAAACCAATGCTGTTATTTGTGTATAAGGAAGCTCTTATGAGCTTAACTGACCTTGCACCGGTGCTGCCGAGTGAAGTATTCTCTCTTTTGCAGGAGTATGAGGACGTGTTCCCTGAAGAAAATCCAGAGGGATTGCCTCCTATAAGAGGCATTGAGCATCAGATCGATTTTGCCCCTGGAGCCACTCTTCCTAATCGTCCAGCCTACAGAACTAACCCTGTGGAGACAAAGGAGCTTCAAAAACAAGTGGATGAGCTAATGGAAAGGGGCCATATCAGAGAAAGTATGAGTCCCTGCGCCGTGCCTGTTTTGCTTGTACCTAAGAAGGATGGTAGCTGGCGCATGTGTGTGGATTGCAGAGCCATCAATAACATCACGGTGAAGTATCGACACCCCATACCTAGGCTAGATGACATGCTAGATGAGTTACACGGTTCCTGCATCTTCTCTAAGATAGATTTAAAAAGTGGATATCACCAGATTAGGATGAAAGAAGGAGATGAATGGAAAACAGCCTTTAAAACTAAACATGGGCTGTATGAATGGCTAGTTATGCCCTTTGGATTAACAAACGCACCTAGCACTTTTATGAGATTGATGAATCATGTTCTTAGAGCATTCATAGGTGTATTTGTTGTAGTTTACTTTGATGACATCCTAGTTTATAGTAAAAGCCTAGACGAGCATGTTGAGCATTTGGAATCTGTTTTAAGTGTGCTTAGAAAGGAAAAGCTCTATGCCAATCTCAAGAAATGCACACTCTGCACAGATAACCTTGTGTTTCTAGGTTTTGTTGTAAGTGCAGAAGGAGTTAAAGTGGATACCGAGAAGGTTAAGGCCATCAGCGATTGGTCAAGTCCGAAGACAGTGGGCGAGGTGAGGAGTTTCCATGGCCTTGCTGGGTTCTACAGGAGGTTTGTAAAGGACTTCAGCACGTTGGCAGCCCCCCTCACTGAAGTTATAAAGAAGGACGTGGGCTTTAGATGGGGACAGGCACAGGAAGATGCATTCCAAACCCTTAAAGAGAAGCTTACTCATGCCCCTGTTTTAGCTTTACCAGATTTTCTTAAAACTTTTGAGATAGAATGTGATGCTTCTGGTATAGGCATTGGTGCTGTTTTGATGCAGGATAAGAAACCCATAGCTTTTTTCAGTGAGAAGCTTGGGGGAGCAATGCTGAACTATCCCACTTATGACAAGGAGCTGTATGCCTTGGTGAGAGCATTACGAACGTGGCAGCACTATCTCTGGCCTAAGGAGTTTGTCATACACACGGATCATGAGTCCCTTAAGCATCTCAAAGGTCAGCATAAACTCAATAAGAGGCACGCCAGGTGGGTCGAATTCATAGAAACCTTTCCCTATGTCATCAAGTACAAACAAGGTAAGGACAATGTAGTTGCAGATGCATTGTCACGCAGGTATGTCTTACTATCTACTCTTGATGCTAAGCTCCTAGGTTTCGAACAGCTTAAGCACTTATATGAAACTGATTCTGATTTTCAAGAGATTTATAAGTCATGTGAAAAGTTTGCCTCAGGACACTACTTTAGACAGGATGGATTTCTTTTCTTTGACAATCGTTTATGTGTGCCTAACTGCTCTGTTCGAGACTTGTTTGTAAGGGAAGCTCACGGTGGAGGCCTGATGGGGCACTTTGGTATTGCTAAAACACTTAAAGTGATGCAGGATCATTTCCATTGGCCTCACATGAAAAGAGATGTGGAGAGAATCTGTGGCAGGTGCACTACCTGTAAACAAGCTAAGTCTAGGGTCCAACCTCACGGTTTGTATAATCCGCTGCCCATTCCTTCTCATCCCTGGACTGATATATCCATGGATTTTGTGCTTGGATTGCCTAGAACTAGGACTGGAAAGGACTCCATTTTCGTGGTAGTTGATAGGTTCTCTAAAATGGCGCATTTTATTGCTTGTCATAAGACTGATGATGCATCTCATGTAGCAGACTTGTTCTTTAAAGAAATCATTCGTTTACATGGCATGCCTAGGACTATTGTTTCTGATAGAGATACTAAGTTTCTTAGCTACTTCTGGAAAACGTTGTGGTCCAAGCTAGGGACTAAGCTGATATTTTCTACTACATGTCATCCACAAACTGATGGGCAAACCGAAGTTGTTAATAGGACTTTGGGAACTCTTTTGCGTGCATTGATTAGAAAGAACTTGAAAACTTGGGAAGATTGCTTGCCTCATCTTGAATTTGCTTATAATCATGCTATGCATTCTGCTTCTAAGTTTTCTCCATTCCAGATTGTTTATGGCTTTAACCCATTATCACCTTTGGATCTAATGCCTTTACCTTTGAGTGAAAGAACTAGTATAGATGGGAAAAAGAAAGCTGACTTGGTAAAACAGATTCATGAGAAAGCCAAGAAGAACATAGAAGAGAAGACAAAACAGTATGTCAAGCAGGCTAACAAAGGGAGGCGTGATATGGTATTTGAAGTTGGCGACCTAGTATGGGTTCACTTGAGGAAGGAGCGGTTCCCTGCTGAGAGGAAGTCCAAGCTAATGCCAAGGATTGATGGCCCCTTCACGGTCACAAGGAGAATCAATGACAATGCGTATCAGCTGGACCTCCAAGGTAAGTATAATATAAGTTCTAGTTTCAACGTTTCTGATCTTGTTCCCTATGTTGCAGATGAAACGGATTTGAGGTCAAATCCTTCTCAAGTGGGAGAGGATGATGTGATCGTGGGCACGCCTAGAAGCTTGGAGCATGGAGAGGAGTTTATGGAGCAGCTAGAGCCGGAGCTAGAACCTGAGGAGCAGCTTGAACCGGAGCTAAGAGGAGAAGAAGTTCTGATCGTGCCTACTGGCCCAATGACGAGATCAAGGACTAAGCTATTCAACCAAGCTATTGGAGGACTCCTTCACCAAATCAACACGCAAGAAGACCAAGTCCTCAAGAAAGCGTGTCAAAACATGTTTGTCTTGATTCAGACCATATGAATTTAACAATGGGTAAGTATTGGGTTTATACTCTTTTTCCCTTGTCAAGTTTTGTCCCACTGGGTTTTCTTGACAAGGTTTTTAATGAGGTATTCCCAATACTTTATAAAGGCCCTTTTGTTAAATCAGAAACTTAAGCCCAGCAAGAAGTTGGCGTCCCTTTGTGTTTTTAGGGATTTTCCTTTTCTCTGTTTAGGGTTTTTTCCTTTATAAGTTCTTTGTTTTCCTCTTTGTAGAACCATCTTCCATCTTTTTATAAAGTTTCTTTTTGATCTTAAGATCGCCGTCTCTTGGTGTGTAATATCCAAAGACAAACTTGAATTCTTGTGTGTAACATCAAGAGTTCATCCTTGGTTTAGAACAAGCCATCCGCAGCTTGTAGTAAAGCCACTCGATCCATCCATCATCCATCTCTCATCCTTCCCCTCCACGTCTCACTTCCACAAGTCAGAGACTCCTTTTAACTTCAAGCTGGTTGAGATCTAGGAGGATCATATCATTACTAGAGGCCAAATTTTCTATAAGCTCTATCGCACCTAAGTTGTCTAAATTAGTGTTTGCGTGTTCTAGAACCACGATTAAGTGTGTTAGATTGCAGAAAGAAACTCATTCCTGTTACAGCCGCATAGTTTAGTTAAATTTTCCTTTTCTTTTTTTTTTCCTTTTGTGTTAGATTTAGGGTTTGCTTCTCTGTAGAACTCTTTACTGGTGGATTTGTGTTTCTATTGCAGAAAACATGCCTGGAGCAGAAGATGAAGAAGAAACCAGTAACACTAGGAACAATAAACTCTTGATTGAAGTCATCACTGCTCAAGTAGAAAAATCGCTGAGTAGCAAGTTTGAAACACAGTTGGATTCAAAGTTTGAAGCCTTTATGCAAGATTTTCGGCAAACCTCAGGTCGTGAGCAGAGACAACCCCAACCAAGGAGAACTCATGAGTGGCCTGAACAAGACAGAGATGACGCCACTGATAACTACTACAGCAACAGAAGCAATGCATCTCAAAACAGTCAGAGGAGGGGCAATAGGCATGGCAGAGAAGGCAGAGAACGTTTGCAAGACAACCGGATTAAAGCTTAAAATCCCTACCTTCCATGGGAAGAATGACCCAGATGCATATCTGGAATGGGAGAAGAAGATTGAGCTGGTATTCAACGTGCAGCACTACACCGAGCTCAATAGAGTTAGGGTTGCTGCTACAGAGTTTTATGATTATGCTCTCAGCTGGTGGGATCAGTTAATCACTACAAGGAGGCGCACTCAGGAGCATCCAGTGGAGACTTGGACAGAGATGAAGAGGATTATGAGGAAGAGATTCATTCCTAGTCATTACCACCGGGAGTTACACCTAAAACTAAGAAGACTTACACAAGGGAACCGATCTGTTGAGGAGTATTATCAAGAGATGGAGACATTGATGCTGCGAGCTGACATTCTAGAAGAAAGAGAAGCCACAATGTCTAGGTTTCTTGGTGGGTTAAATAGAGAGATTCAAGACAGACTAGAGACTCAGCACTATATGGATATAGAAGAGATGCTGCACAAGGCCATTCTGTTTGAGCAGCAAGTAAAGAGGAGAGTTTTTCCGAGGTCTAGTTACAATCCGGGAGCAAATACTAGTAAGTCTAGTTTTCACAGAGAAGAGAAACCAAGTTATTCAAGAGAAATCAAGCAGCCTGTGAACGCCAGAGAAGAAAACAAGCCATATGCTGCAGTTCAAGATTTCAAGGGCAAAGATGTTGCTGATGCATCCAGAACTCGTGATGTTAAGTGTTTTAAGTGTCAGGGCAGAGGGCATTATGCTAATGAATGCATTAACAAAAGGGTTATGATACTACTTGATAATGGAGAATTTGAGTCAGAAGATGAGAAATCAGAAGCTGAATTGTTTTCAGACGAGTATAAGGAGGAACCAGTCAAAGGGGAATTACTTGTAGCCAGAAGATCTTTAAGTTTGCAGTCAAGTCAAGAGGAGCAAGAACAGAGGGAAAATCTGTTCCATACACGTTGCCTGGTACAAGGAAAGGTCTGCAGCTTGATCATAGATGGAGGCAGCTGCACCAATGTAGCTAGTGACGTGCTGGTCAAGAAGTTGGGGCTAAAAACCAGAAAGCATCCTAAGCCCTACAAGCTTCAGTGGCTCAATAACAGTGGGGAAATGAAAGTAAACAGCCAAGTAGTGGTTCCCTTAGCTATTGGCAAGTATGAGGATGAAGTCCTGTGCGACGTGCTGCCCATGGAAGCAGGGCACATTCTGCTTGGTCGACCTTGGCAATCAGACCGTAGGGTTATTCATGATGGCTATACTAATCGTCACTCCTTTGAGTTCAAGGGCAGGAAGTCTATACTACTCCCAATGACTCCAAACGAGGTATATATGGATCAACTACATCTGAAACGCAAGGAGGATCAGGTGACAAAACATTCAAACTTCTTTGTTAAATCAAATGTAGTTAAGAAGGCTCTATTTGCAAGGAAACCAATGATGTTATTTGTGTATAAGGAAGCTCTTATGAGCATAACTGACCTTGCACCGGTGCTGCCGAGTGAAGTATTCTCTCTTTTGCAGGAGTATGAGGACGTATTCCCTGAAGAAAATCCAGAGGGATTGCCTCCTATAAGAGGCATTGAGCATCAGATCGATTTTGCCCCTGGAGCCACTCTTCCTAATCGTCCAGCCTACAGAACTAACCCTATGGAGACAAAGGAGCTGCAGAAACAAGTGGATGAGCTAATGGAAATGGGCCATATCAGAGAAAGTATGAGTCCCTGCGCCGTGCCTGTTATGCTAGTACCTAAGAAGGATGGTAGATGGCGCATGTGTGTGGAATGCAGAGCCATCAATAAAATCACGGTGAAGTATCGACACCCCATACCTAGGCTAGATGACATGATAGATGAGTTACAAGGTTCATGCATCTTCTCTAAGATAAATTTAAAAAGTGGATATCACCAGAATAGGATGAAAGAAGGAGATGAATGGAAAACGGCCTTTAAAACTAAACATGGGCTGTATGAATGGCTAGTTATGCCCTTTGGATTAACAAACGCACCTAGCACTTTTATGAGATTAATGAATCATGTTCTTAGAGCATTCATAGGCGTGTTTGTTGTAGTTTACTTTGATGACATCCTAGTTTACAGTAAAAGCCTAAACGAGCATGTTGAGCATCTGCAATCTGTTTTAAGTGTGCTTAGAGAGGAAAAGCTCTATGCCAATCTCAAGAAATGCACGCTCTGCACAGATAACCTTGTGTTTCTAGGCTTTTTTGTAAGTGCAGAAGGAGTTAAAGTGGATGCAGAGAAGGTTAAGGCCATCAGCGATTGGCCAAGTCCTAAGACAGTGGGCGAGGTGAGGAGTTTCCATGGCCTTGCTGGGTTCTACAGGAGGTTTGTAAAGGACTTTAGCACGTTGGCAGCACCCCTCACTGAGGTTATAAAGAAGGACGTGGGCTTTAGATGGGGACAAGCACAAGAAGACGCCTTCCAAACCCTTAAAGAGAAGCTTACTCATGCCCCTGTTTTAACTTTACCAGATTTTCTTAAAACTTTTGAGATAGAATGTGATGCTTCTGGTATAGGTATTGGTGCTGTTTTGATGCAGGATAAGAAACCCATAGCCTTTTTCAGTGAGAAGCTTGGAGGAGCAATGCTGAACTATCCCACTTATGACAAGGAGCTGTACGCCTTGGTGAGAGCATTACGAACGTGGCAGCACTATCTCTGGCCTAAGGAGTTTGTCATACACACTGATCATGAGTCCCTTAAGCATCTCAAAGGTCAGCATAAGCTCAATAAGAGGCACGCCAGGTGGGTCGAATTCATAGAAACCTTTCCCTATGTCATCAAGTACAAACAAGGTAAGGACAATGTAGTTGCAGATGCATTGTCACACAGGTATGTCTTACTATCTACTCTTGAAGCTAAGCTACTAGGTTTCGAACAGCTTAAACACTTATATGAAACTGATTCTGATTTTCAAGAGATTTATAAGTCATGTGAAAAGTTTGCCTCAGGACACTACTTTAGACAGGATGGATTTCTTTTCTTTGACAATCGTTTATGTGTGCCTAACTGCTCTGTTCGAGACTTGTTTGTAAGGGAAGCTCACAGTGGAGGCCTGATGGGGCACTTTGGTATTGCTAAAACACTTAAAGTGATGCAGGATCACTTCCGTTGGCCTCACATGAAAAGAGATGTGGAGAGAATCTGTGGCAGGTGCACAACATGTAAACAAGCTAAGTCTAGGGTCCAACCTCACGGTTTGTATACCCCTCTGCCTATTCCTTCCCATCCATGGACTGATATATCAATGGATTTTGTGCTTGGATTGCCTAGAACTAGGACTGGAAAGGACTCCATTTTCGTGGTAGTTGATAGGTTCTCTAAAATGACGCATTTTATTGCTTGTCATAAGACTGATGATGCATCTCATGTAGCAGACTTGTTCTTTAAAGAAATCATTCGTTTACATGGCATGCCTAGGACCATTGTTTCTGATAGGGATACTAAGTTTCTTAGCTACTTCTGGAAAACGTTGTGGTCTAAGCTAGGGACTAAGCTGATATTTTCCACTACATGTCATCCACAAACTGATGGGCAAACCGAAGTTGTTAATAGGACTTTGGGAACTCTTTTGCGTGCATTGATTAGAAAGAACTTGAAAACTTGGGAAGATTGCTTGCCTCATCTTGAATTTGCTTATAATCATGCTATGCATTCTGCTTCTAAGTTTTCTCCATTCCAGATTATTTATGGCTTTAACCCATTATCACCTTTGGATCTAATGCCTTTACCTTTGAGTGAAAGAACTAGAATAGATGGGAAAAAGAAATCTGACTTGGTAAAACAGATTCATGAGAAAGCCAAGAAGAACATAGAAGAGAAGACAAAACAGTATGTCAAGCAGGCTAACAAAGGGAGGCGTGATATGATCTTTGAAGTTGGCGAACTAGTATGGGTTCATTTGAGGAAGGAGCGGTTCCCTGCTGAGAGGAAGTCCAAGCTAATGCCGAGGATTGATGGTCCTTTCACGGTCACAAGGAGAATCAGTGACAATGCGTATCAGCTGGACCTCCAAGGTAAGTATAATATAAGTTCTAGTTTCAACATTTCTGATCTTGTTCCTTATGTTGCAGATAAAACGGATTTGAGGTCAAATCCTTCTCAAGTGGGAGAGGATGATGTGATCATGGGCACGTCTAGAAGCTTGGAGCATAGAGAGGAGTTTATGGAGCAGCTAGAACCGGAGCTAGAACCTGAGGAGCAGCTAGAACCAGAGCTAAGGGGAGAAGAAGCTCTGATCGTGCCTACTGGCCCAATGACGAGATCAAGGACTAAGCTATTCAACCAAGCTATTGGAGGACTCCTTCATCAAATCAACAAGCCAGAAGACCAAGTCCTCAAGAAAGCGTGTCAAAACATGTTTGTTTTGATTCAGACCATATGAATTTAACAATGGGTAAGTATTGGGTTTATACTCTTTTTCCCTTGTCAAGTTTTGTCCCACTGGGTTTTCTTGACAAGGTTTTTAATGAGGTATTCCCAATACTTTATAAAGGCCCTTTTGTTAAATCAGAAACTTAAGCCCAGCAAGAAGTTGGCGTCCCTTTGTGTTTTTAGAGATTTTCCTTTTTTTCTGTTTAGGGTTTTTTCCTTTATAAGTTCTTTGTTTTCCTCTTTGTATAACCATCTTCCATCTTTTTTATAAAGTTTCTTTTTGATCTTAAGATCGCCGTCTCTTGGTGTGTAATATCCAAAGAAAAACTTGAATTCTTGTGTGTAACATCAAGAGTTCATCCTTGGTTTAGAACAAGCCATCCGCAGCTTGTAGTAAAGCCACTCGATCCATCCATCATCCATCTCTCATCCTTCCCCTCCACGTCTCACTTCCACAAGTCAGAGACTCCTTTTAACTTCAAGCTGGTTGAGATCTAGGAGGATCATATCATTACTAGAGGCCAAATTTTCTATAAGCTCTATCGCACCTTCTCGGAATCTTGTGTTGAAGTTGCCATTGCTCGCAGCGTCTAAGGCCATCTGGTATCTCCAATCAATTCCGCGGTAGAATATTTCGATAAGTTGCGGCTCGCTGAATCCATGATGTGGGCAGTCTCTCTGGTAAGATCTGAACCTCACCCAAGAAGCCTTGAATTCTTCAGTGGGTCCTTGAGAGAATGTAGTGATCTTCATCCTCAGCTCCTCGGATCTCGCGTCATCAAAGAAATTGCACAGGAATGCATTCTTTGTGTCTTCCCATGTAGTCAAGGATCCTGGTGGCAATTGTTTCAGCCAGTATGATGCATCTCCAGCAAGCGAGTAAGGGAAAAGCTTGCAGACGAGATAATCATATGTAACTCCATTAGCCTTTATGCTTGAGGCTAAGTCCTCGAATCTCTCAACGTGGTCCATAGGATGCTCATTAGGAAGACCATGGAAGGGATGCTGAGCCACTAATGTGTAGTAAGCAGGCTTCAGCTCGAAGTCATTCCTCTGAAATGCAGGAGGACGGATCGCAGCTCTATTAGCATAGAACTGGTCTGGGCGGTTGTACTCGCCTAACGTTCTTCCACGTCCAGCTTCTGCACCGGCGATTTGTATCGCTGGTTCGACTATGACGGCGCCAGCCTCATCAAGTCTCTGTCCTTGGGCGTTCCTTCTGTTGCCCTGTAGGTCAACAAAGTCGCCAGCCTCGTTGCGTATCATGATCACAGGATCAGCCATCTCTGTCCGCGCAAGGTGTCGATCGATGCTGTTAGTGTCGATCGACGCTGAGGTTTGGTGTCGATCGATGCTAGATGTGTCGATCGACGCTCTTGCAGTCTTGCGGTTCGTACGTTCCAAACGACTTATTTCCTGGTTGAGTGCGATTAGTTCTTTGTCTTTGTTGCTTTTGGTACTTAGCATGCACCTGAAAGCAAAAAGTAAAAACTAAATTAGTAACCAAAAACAAAAATTAAAAACCTAGACAAAATTCTAATACTAGAAATTTGTAGGCAACTAATCTCCTTCCCCTGCAACGGCGCCAAAATTTGATATGCTCTCAAATTTACCCTATAGCTACTCTCTCAAATTAAGAGATCAGTTGTAGTACTTAAGGATCGAATCCACAGAGAAGGGATAGTAACACAGCAGTTTTCTAATTTCGAATTAAGTTAAGAAATAATATGGAATTAAAAGACAAAAAGCTAATTAAACGATTTAGATTCAGGAGACGAAACGCTAGGTTCAGGGAAATTCTCGGGTGATCTAAATTGCAGGTCTAGACAGAATGTTAGGAATTATTAAGATCCGTTCTCGAACTCGAATCACTAATGTAAAATCAACCAACTCTCGCTGTGAAGATTATCTATGTCTAAACCCTAGAATTCCAAATCTCTTTGCAAATTCTAACAATTCAAACAAGCATTAAAGTTCAGGTTCAATTGTTCACAACACCCTAAACCAAATCTCTTTGCGAATATGTATTTTGCTCATCTAACATTAGTTCAGGCAATCAATAATACTCTCGCATCTATTAATTAACCTAAGATCAGATTCTAGGTCGCGAAGCTAGAATAAGCATTAAACACAAATCCAGATGAAGAACTCTAATGATTTTATCCTAACAATTTAATTCGACCTAACAATTCATCAATCACCTTCGAAAAACCCTAAACCTAACAAGCAAACTACTCAGACATGATTAATGAAACAGAAATCATTATTTGAATAGAAAACATAAAATAAATCAATAGAAGAAAATAAAAGAGTTCCAAATCTGCTCTAAAGGAGTCAAATTCTTCTCTCTAAAAACCTAAACTTCTATGATTCTTAAAGTATGAGATTATGCCTAAACAATGGCTTTGACAACTATATTTAATAGGCCTGGGTTCGCATCTTCAACTCCTTGAAAGAATAGGAAAAGTCTTGGAGATTTCCTTTTCTTCAAAAACTGGAAACTTCATGCTTCTGGAAATTGGAAATCCTGGTGTCGATCGACACTCATCGTGTTTCTTCAATCCGACTTCATTCCACTAAGCTCCAAAATGTATCAAAATCTCCAATTTATCTCCAATTGTACCTAAACCTGTAAAGACTCTATATAGACTCGAAAATAGCTAAAAGACTCTATAAAAACACTTATATCATGGTTTAAAAACGGGTAAAAACCATGATATATCAAATTGGCGGATCAATTGCGAGCCTCCAGATCGAGGCTGGGGAGAGGAAGATTGCTACAAAGAGATCTATGTTATCCAAATATATGATGATATAGATCATGATAAGAATCGATACGATAGTCGGCACTTGTTTCTTCAAGTAGACAAGTTCGATATAGAAATCTTTGGTAGTCCAACGTGTGATATCTACGATGAGGATGACGACCAAAGCGATAATTTTTTTGTGGAGAGAAAAAAGACATCTACAAACATAGTTATGGTGAACCACTATTTGTCACCTATATTGATGAAGATGCAAGTTGTGTTGCAATTGACAGAAACGACAGCGGGTTACTTGAAGTTGAAGTAATTGTGGACGCAAAACATCTTGTTTTTCTTCGTCCGTGTGGATTACTAAGAAAAGGTTTCCAAGTGAGCTTCAAGACAGTTCAAAAGAATGAAGGCATCCACGTATACAGTTCAAAGACGGAGTTTCTGAATTAGGCTTTTGGAAAGAAGGCACTAAAGTAATTTTCTCTTATCATCCACGTGAAGTATGTAACGAAGACATATACACCATCAATCGCTTTGAAATTTCCTTTTTTGTTGGAGCTTTTAATACAAGCATAAGGCATATAATGGATTTGTCTATTAAAAATAGCATAATGATGCTATTCTTATCATTATGCAACCAGAAGTGTCTTATATGGCCATAAATTCCATTTGTCTCTTCCTCAATACAAAGGAAACTTGTGACGGAAGAAAAGTATTTCAACTGTTCATAATGCCCTCGGTTTCTCCGTTTCCATTGATCCCTTGGATGTCTCATCACGTGTGTTTCAAGGTGGATATCACTATAGCCCGAATACGAGTGAAGCTTAGTTTGCCCGTACATGCGTGTATGCTTCTTCCATTTGTTATGAGGGTAATGATGGGATTATCTTACACCATATGCATGACTAGTGTCGCCTTGGCTGGTCTGTTAACTCATCAATATCATCTACCATTGAGCACTGGGTTATCTCTTCATGCAGACGTAATGGCTGGTGTTGTTTGTCAAAACACACAACCCCACCAAGTTATGGAGTTGACTAAAACGGACCAGATCCTTCAGCAGTTTCTTCCACACGTGAAGTCAAATATTATTTGTCATTGGTTTCCTCTGCACGTTATAAGACAATTTATGGATGTGGTACTCATCTTTGGAGCCGTTCCGGATGTGGTGAAATTACACCATCAACAACCATTTAATCTCTCATTTTGTGAAAATCTTTTTGTGGTCAGAAAGAAGCATAAGATCACAGTCAACTGGGATTCTTTCATGAGTTTGATGGTATCTTTTGTGGTGGTTTCACTTAACATTATCAAAATGCAGCTGGTGAAAGACCAAAATACTTCTTGTTGTGTCTCTTGTTCCCAGTTTCTAGTGTATCAATTTGGGTATTTCCTTGAATGGTCGTTAGCTGGCAAAGAGAATCCTATGTATTTGCGGCCACCGTGGGTACACAAAGTCATTGTATCTTCGCCTCACATGTTTGCAATGAAGTAGTTGTTGTTCTGTACTTCTATTCCGTTACAAGGTGCATTATCATTTGGAAATTCTAAGGCACAAAGAGCGGTTAAGGCAATTTATTTGTGGGAGGATTCCGTGTTGAATAAAAACACCACCGACACTGAGGCACTGTTTAATAATCTTACTAGCAGAAAGGAGGGTCATGTTTTGGTAAATCGATTTTGTCTCACGCCATTGCATCACAAGGAATCTTGGTTTATGAATAACATTTGTGTTATTCTCTTGCTTCCTCCGCCTGATCTTCGGAGTGTAGTGGGTGCTTTCATCATACTCATTGTTCTTAGTGATGTTTTAGAGACTCCGCTTTCACATTGCCGTCAAATACTTACGCTGTTCCACCGTACCAATCCTGATCTATCGAGATGTAAGTGTGAGTTTGACGTCAAAGGGTTCGTGTTTCTGCGTTCTGAGATCTCGTTTTTGGACCTTTTAAAGGATGTTATCCACGTGGAGTCAACATTGATTCATGAGATTTTTGTGCTTCTTCCTCATAATAATTTTCCTAACGTGTTGATGTTAATATTCCCAATCATGTTGTTACCAATGAAGTTACGTTATGGAGCTTATAAGTGGGGAACCAGAGTTGTTCATAACTCAACATTGGATTCCATTTACATATCTATGGCGTATATTTGTTCGAGTAACGTTGATTGCGAAACAAACCAGATGGTGACGGTTGGAAAGTTCAACTTACTCGTCGATAATTTCTCTACACGGGCTTCGTTGCTGACGGATTTAGACATCATTGCATCGCTGTTCTTTGACAGGATATCTCGTTTATATGGATTTCCATCTTTGATTTTCTCTGACCGCAATACATGTTTTCTCAGCCACTTTCGGTGCTTGTCGGGGAGTACTAGCATGATCATGTGTTCAACAAATCATACTCATGCATACTGTCACCGAGAGATCACTAATAGAGCATTAGGGAATAGTGATTCTAACCGCAGCCTTGGCTTTGGTCAACTTCGAGGGCGCGATAGACTAGTTCTTCCCTGGACCGTTGGATTTATCCACTTTGCTAGATACAACGAATTCCATGGAGAAGCTGTTGGTTTCAGTGGAGAGAAAGTTCCACCGTTACGAGACAACGAATTCCATGGAGAAGTTGTTGGTTACAGTGGCGAGAAAGTTCCACCGTTACGAGACATTCACCGTCAAACTAATCTCGCCCCGAGTGCTAGCTACATTGTCTAACATCCCTCCCGATCGTATGAGCCGAAAAGAGCAAGCTGACCTGCAGCATTATGTGTAAGAATTCCTTACATGGGCTTCGTTCAAGAGCGTATGTGTCTTTTTGTAGTGTTTGCCTTGTTTATTTCAAATGCGAACGGTTCTTGGAGGATGTGCGCTAAGCAGCATAACGTAGTGTTTGGACATATTGTGTTCGTGAAAGATTGTCTTCTTAGTGCCGATTCTACTATGTTCGAATTCACAAGATATCTTCCGTGGCAAACATATTTTTCTATCTGTGGCGACTAAGAGCATGTGCAATGGTAAATCCCTTAAAAAAAGTATCTTACCCATTTAATATAATATTTTGATATTATTTAATATATATAATTAAAATTTAACATTTAAAATAAAAAGAAGCAACTAAAAAATGACAAGTGTCTAAGAGTGGTTCTTAAATGTTAGAATTGGTTCCTAAATAAGATATTTTGGACTTTTAAGAACCAATCTCTTCTCTCTCTCCTACTTTTTGAATTGTTTTTATTTTTCTATGTTAAGATACTTTTTTAAGAATCAACCATTGCACTTGCTCTAAAGGTTCAGATTTGTGGGCGCATCCTTTCTCATCCGAAGGGACCTGATGCAGCGCATCCTATGTTTACTGGGCTTTACAACGAATATGACATGGGCTTTTACGTGTTCGTCAAGTATTATTTATTTCTTTTATTGTTTTGGTTTTACCCTTTAGATAATTACAAATCATTTTATGATTAGAATTAGGAGATCTTCATCGATCTCTGATTAGATATAAATAGCGATTATAAGACCTTTGTAAAAGGAGACTTGATTTGATTAAATTTATAACAGAGCTTTTTAAGCACCATGAGGATTACTCTTAACCCCTTTGACTTATCGATCTCAATCGTTTTAAGGCAAGATCCGAGTTCTCCTGAAGTTCTTGTCTTGATCTTGTTATTTAGCTCTATCACATTTTAATATAATTCTCATTTGTGTAAACCGGTGGTCAAAAGTGAGTCATGATCAAAGAATTAGTTGGAGCAAAACCTTTTTTTAATATTAAAGCAGTCCATCATGATGGGTTGGCTCAACAAACATAGTCCTTCAAGTCATCCCTCAGGTTTGGTATCTACACTACACGACATTCTATCTCAAATCCAATCAAAACTCCTTCTGATTCCTCCAAATTTAATTGAAGAACACTTTATGGGAAATTTCGATGCACATGATCGCACATGTTGGAAAACGTTAAAACAAAACTTAATTCTATTTAAAAGTTCGGTTGAGAAGACAAAACAAATAAACAACATGATTTCCTTCAGTTATTACGATAAACCAAAAATATTTCATAAAATTTTTGAAGGAAAAACAAAAGATGATTAATCTTATATGTTATAGTCTTATACTATATCTTCATCTTCATCTTCATCATCATTATCTTCATATTCTTCGAGAGCATCGGCGATGAAGCCTCCATTTCCATATGTTTAATCTTTAGTTGATCTCCGAGAGTTTCAAGCTTTTTTTTGAAGGCAACTAACTCCTCAATATTGCAATTTTCAAAGACATCTTCTAGCCTTTTCTTTAAAACCTATAAATTATGAAAATCCAACTTTTTGTAGACAAAAATAAAAATAGATAAAAATGTACATATTAATGGGGTTTACCCTCGATTATGGTTTTCCCATGACTCTATAATGGCTAATGCAATAAATGTTGGTTAGATTTGGTTAAATAGTTCAATATCAAGATCTAGTAAAACCCATGTTTAAAATATCGATAGGCGTTAATCGGACGTTCGGTCTGGGTCTAGCATCGAATTAATTAATCATAGATTATGCGGAGATTAATCGGGGATTAGTTTTATGGATTTTATCTAGTTTTGTTGAATATATATTACTTATCGTTAGATAAAATGTGAAAGTTTGAGTTGGTGTAATGGTTTGGGCTTTTATGTGGGCTAATGGGTCGCATTTTCGAATCACAAATTATGAAATTTTTTGTTATTTTTTAAGTTGATTTAATGAAGGGTAAAATCGTTATTTTATTTTCATCTTCTTCCTTCGTTATTTAACCCTAAAAAATGCAGGCACCTATTTTTTTTTCCATCATTCTTTGGCTTTCTTTAATTCTATCAAATCTACATCAAAAATTCATAAGTCTAGTAGAAACATATTGATTATCAATATTTCCAACCGATTTTTGTAAAAACAAGGTAACAAACTTGGTTCACCGGATAACACATCCGATCAGCCCTTATTCGCCACGGCGAAGCACCAATCACCCAGTTCTCAGCCGCGAAATCGGCCAGGCGGCCGAGTTTTTGAACAAGGAGTAAGACTATCAACAATGATTTCTCAATTTAACATCCTACTTTTTACTTTTTAACTTCCCACATCATCTTCTCTCTTTTTCCAAGTAATAATTCAACACCCACTCAATTTTACACTCGACAATAATTTTGTTTAATAAAATTTAACACCATACTTCACCTTTTAAATAATTTTGTTTATGTCCAAATTAAACGAAACAAGTCTCTATTTATAGAATACAAAAATGATAATTTTTAGTATAATTTGTTTTTTCTTAAAAAAAATTACTATGAAATAATTAACTGGATGAGATAAAAAAAAAATATGAAAAACCAAGTAGCAATTCAGAAAATGACACTTGGCATTATGGTCCCTCACTTTCATTTTTTAACATTTTGAATAAATTCAACACCAATTAACCCACCTCATTTCAACACCCAAATTCAACACCCTCACTACACCATTTCAACACCCTCATTGTAAATAGTCTAATAGATAATGCGATAAATATGGGTTAGCTTTGGTTTAAATATTTCAATATTAAGATCTACTACTTCATGGTTTAAACAGTTGATTCATTTGTTTACAATTAATTGATTTTAAGTTTGTAAACGCTATTTTCTTTGATTAAATCGTATTTTAACTAAAAAAGTGGAATGGTGTAACTAATATTGAAAATGAGACAATTTTCCTTCTCACGCTCTTTGTGTCCTTCCATCTCTTTCTTGAGACGATGAAGTTCGGTTTGATTCTCGAGAATACTAGCTTCCTTCAACGAGGACAAAGATCTCCTTTGAGGATAAGGGTTTCGAAAACGTTCAATCATAGAGTTAAAGCCTGGACTTTTGAACACGTATGGTCTTCCAGCAGGAGAGTTGTTCAGGACACCCACTTCGGCATTACATAGCCTTGCAAGTGCATCAGCCTTCTTGAAAATTTCTGCTCGGTGTTTGGTGAAAGTAACTCGCCTTGTGGTGTTGTTTCCAATGTATTTCATCTCAATTTTTCGGCAACCCATTTCTTATGATTAGATCTCTGTTTTTGTTGTTGTTGTTGTTACTACTCTAATCCGTTTTATAGTTGGATTGGGTCAAGTAGGTTAAACGCACTAATGTAATGTTTCATCTATGTCGATATATATTTCTAATAAAAATATTTGAAACTTTCTTTTTATGTATTGTTAATTAATACTATGAATTCAGCAGTTTATCATACTGAATTTTCTTATAAACTTACCTCTATTAAGCTACATAAGTTTCATCCTCTGGAAAATTGAACCCTGGACCTCCTGGTATAAAAGCATCAATGACCTTTTGTCAACCAGTGGACTAAGGAGGCTTCCACAGATAACTAATAATTTGAAACAATATAAATGTTATATTATAATTGGATAAATTTATTAATTCTAGATTTTATTCTATACATAATTTTTTCTATCTTTAAATTTAAATCCATGCGTGTCAAACATGCATATCAACGATGATATATCAACTTAGTATTATTAGATTTATTAATCATCTTTTAGATTTTATTCTATATATAATTTTAAAAAAAATAAAAATCGACACGCATCAAACATGCACTTCAGCCACGATATATCAACCATTAGAGGACCAAACACCAATAAAAAAACAGTAAATATGTGGAAATAGAAAAACATCGGTAGAAACCTTTTGAATATATTTTTAAAACATTTTTTACGCTCAAATCTATAAAAACCACAAAAACTAATAATAGAAAGTTAAAGTGGAAAAGTGGGTTTACTCATTTAACCAAGGTCGAAAATAGATGAATATATATATATATATATATATATATAATATAAGGATTTTTTTTACTTTTGGAAGTGGTTGATCCAATCTTCTGATTTGAGTTCGAAGATCTTAGACACCATATTATACATAGTAAATACATATTTGTTCTTATATTAATCTACAGAAATTGCATCCTCTAGAAATTGAACACTGTACCTCCTCGTATAGAAGCATCAATGACATTTTGTTAATCAGTAGACTAAAGAGCCTTTTACAGATAACTAATAATTTGAAAAAATATAAATGTTATATTATAACTGGATATATTTATTAATTGTAAATTTTATTCCATATATAAATTTTTCTATCTTTAAATTTAAATCCTTGCGTGTCAAACATGCATATCAGAGATGATATATCAACTTAGTATTATTAGATTTATTTATCATCTTTTAGATTTTATTATATATATAATTTTTATTTAAAATAAAAATCGACACGCGTCAAACATGCGCATCAGCCAAGATATATCAATCTATCATTTTAAACAAAAATACAATATAAAGTTCATAAGTTTTTAGTAAGATATTGTTTCCAAAATATTTAAATAAAATATTTATCAACATCAAACGGAAGACATTGATCCTTTTTTTTAAAATGGCGGGCATATGGAACTGTTCAAGGCTGTTATTATTTGTTTCTTTCATATCTTTTAATTTGAAAATTATAATTCTATCCCCTAAATTTAATTAGAGTGAATATGAACACGAAAACAATTAAACACCATTTTATAACTTAAATCACAATTTCTTAATCAACCCATACTCTTGTGGCCGTAAATATTGTGTGTTAACAACCTAAGATTATACTCTCATTTGAATTTATAATTTAAAACATGCCTTAACATTCATGTTCGATATATTTACAAAGCACCCACCCTCGTTGGTTAAACAAAATTTACTCATCTATATTTTTTCAAGAAATCTAGTAACACTTTTGAAGAGTAAATTAATCTTAAGATCATGAAATTAGTACCTAATCAAGTTCAACAATATATGAAGAAACCAATCGATAATTCTTATCTAACAATCATAAGCTAACAATTTATGAAATCTTTTTTTTTGAATTCTTAAAACCTAACTATCGAACTACTCACACATACTTTCATGGAACAAGCAAATAAATATGAGAGACAACATAAGCAAATTTAATAGTTTAGAAATAGAAATCTTCTCCAATTTTTTCAAAAACATTTCAAAGATCTACTAATAAGCATACAATTGAAAGAGATGAAAGTTGTAAAAATAAAGAAAAGTTTAGCCCAAACAATAGCTAAAAGTAAGTATTATAGATCTAGGGCATTACTCGACTTAGGTGATTATGGGGCAAAACATAAAGATCCGAATTGCCTTTTTGTGAGAAAAAAGGATCAATCAATCAACTGATTCAATTCAAAAAAGGATCAATCGATTATTTTAGTTTCAGGAAAACAAATTGCTAGGTAGTTGTACTGGATTGATCGATCCATGATTGGATCAATCGATCTATTTGGCTCTTTCTAAATTTCCGAGCATAATTCTTCTAATCGTCAAGCTATCCTGTCTTCGCAATGTAAACAAGTACGTTTAAGTATGTTATGTGAGTCCAACCATTAGAGGATCAATCTCCAATAAAAACCAGTAAATATGTGGAAATAGAAAAACATCGGTAGAAACCTTTTCACTGTATTTTTTAAAGATTTTTTACGCTCAAATCTGTAAAAACCACAAAAACTATAAATAATATAAAGTTATAGTGGAACAGTGGGTTTACTCATTTAACCAAGGTCGAAAATGGATGAACGCGGTATTCTACCATTTGCCATTGTGTTTTTCTTCTGTTACATGCTAATCTTTGGGTTGTTTCTAAGTGGGGTTTAGGGGTTTTAAAAGGAATTTCAAAGTTTAATTGATTAAGATGTCAAGTTGGGGATTTATCAATTTGATTTCAATGCTGAAACTTAATTAGATATTCAGTTTCTGAATTTTGGTTAATTTACGCGCCGAAAGCGTTTGGTAAATTGTGTTTGTGAGCATATAAAACTAAGTCATAATGCCCGTTAGTTGTTTCATTCAATGGGAATTAGTATTCATATATATAAAATAAGGATTTTTTATACTCTAGGAAGTGGTTGATCCAATCTAGTGATTTGAGTTCGAAGATCCTAGATACCATATTATACATAGTAAATACATATTTGTTCTTATATTAAGCTATAGAACTTGCATCCTCTGGAAATTGAACCCTGGACCTCCTGGTGTAGAAGCATCAATGACCTTTTGTCAACCAGTGGACTAAACAGACTTCCACATATAACTAATAATTTAAAAAAATATAAATGTTATATTATAATTGGATATATTTATCAATTCTAGATTTTATTCTATATATAATTTGTTTTATCTTTAAATTTAAATCCATGCGTGTCAAACATGCATATCAGCGATGATATATCAATTTAGTATTATTAAATTTTTTTTTTTTGAAATATCAAATTTATTGATCAACTTTGAAAAGAATAATTATTTACAACTGCGGTAAAAAAGAAGAAATGAAAGAACAATATTCCTCCTACACATAGCGACCGAGGCGTAACTACTATTGACTCATTTCAAACCATCTTCTCATGAGACCCTCAAGCTTATGTGGTAACGATAGCGAAAGGAGCTGATGCGGTTTCGAATAGCCCTTTCGCGAAAGCTGCTGATGAGAAATCCACCCAACCCCATGTCTCCGCGAGTTTCTCTCTCTCCACAGGAAGTATATAGTAGTTTGGAAAACCATCTTCAACAAAATAAGATCTAGAGTATGGTGACTTACTTGAAGAAGGTAATCCAATGTGTCCTCCCACTCCGGGGTCGCGTGGCTCCCCATCAGCTTCCCTATTAATGCCAACCAAACCGTGTATGTATATGGACATGCAAAAAAAAATGATCGCGTGACTCATACGGTTCTGCATAGAACACACAATGTTGTGTTATACCTCAATAACACACAATGTTGCGTTATACCTCAATCTCTCATACGTACTCCCGTGGACAAACGATCTCGTATCACAAGCCAGACCATGAAAAACTGGCGAGGCACACACTGAGTAAACCAGACAACACCACGCCAACTCACGGGATCCCGGCATACTCTAATCTGATTCCATGTTTTTGAAGCCGAGAAATGTGGTTGATAGATCCCTTCCTCATGATGCCACAAGACGATATCCGTGCCTGCATTTTTATTCTGCACATGCGTTGACATGATCTTAGCATATAGCTCCCCAAAATGTATCCCCCTACATCCTCGAATTACCTAATTCGTATCATTTGCCGCATCCGCCACCTTCGCATTCCTTGGGATACCTAGGATGCTCGTGCCAACATCGCCAATGACATATATCAACTTTCCTTCGTCAAGCCAGTCCTCAAACCAGAAGAACACTGAGTTGCCATCTCTTATATGAAACCGAAAGAAAGGATACACTTGATCTCTCAATTTCAATATCTTCCTCCAAACCCATGATCCACTAGTACCCTGTCTCACTGCCAGAAAGAGCAATTTTTAAGTAGATAGCGATGTATCCAAGCTACCCAAAGTGAGCATGATAATGAGAAAATACGGCATATCAGACTTAGAGCAAATACTCTTGACGAATCTATTAATCTGCGCAAGCCCATGCCTCCCTCCGACTTTGGAAAACAGATGTCTTCCCAGGATACCTTAGCCTTATGAGTATCGTTTGGTGATTCCCGACCATTGAAATGCGTTGCACATGCTTTCTATCAGATCCAAACACTTATTTGGGAGGATGTATGCCAACACCAGAAGTTGACGATACTAGTAATGACATAACGGATTAGCTGAAGTCTGCCTGCATAAGAGAGATTACTGTGAGCCCATGACATAAATCTTCTATGAACCTTATCCACAAGAGGCTCATAATCCACCATACTCAAAGCTTTTGTCGTCAAAGGGAGCCCCAAGTAGCGGATGGGCAGGGCCCCCACTGATAGTCTCATCTCATTAAGCACCGAGTGGAGCTGAATATCACCCTCTCCTGCCACATAAATTGAGGACTTTGCCATGTTTATGTGCAATCCCGAGATGAGGGCAAACTCTCTCAATACAGCATTAACCCCTTGTAGTGAACCACCAGACCCATCAGTAAAAACCAATATATCATCTGCAAAGCTTAAATGAGTAAGCTGTACCTCTTTACACTTTGGGTGGTAGCCAAAGCATCCATTTACCGCTGCCCTATTCAACATATTCGAGAGTACATTATTGAGGATAACATACAGATAAGGAGACATCGAACAACCTTGTCTGATTCCACATGCACTAGTGAAAAATCCCTCCAAATCCCCATTCACCGCCACAGAGAAACTTGCTGTCGAAATGCAAGTGTAAACCCAATGAATAAACAGTTATGGGAGCCCCATTGCCTGCAGAACTGCTCAAATGAATGACCATTTAACGGTGTCAAAAGCTTTCGCAATGTCAAACGTAATTGCACATCTACAAGATTTCTGCCTGTAAAACCGCTCTTCTATATGTGCTAAAAGATGCCATCGATCAGAAGCTTCAGAAGCTGCTCTTAGTGTTACTTCAATTGGATTTTGTAGGACAACATTTTGAAGAGAACAAAGCTCCTCATAAGCCTCTTTGGTACGCTTCGGTAACTCTCCATATTGCGTTCGGTTCAAAGCACGTAAATCATATTTGAGGAATTTTAGCTGTTTATGGAATTTAGATAAAGCCATTCGAGAATGATACAGTGGGGGTTGTGCTTCCCATATCCTTGTTACAGTCGGCAGAAATTGATCGTGATCAGCAAGATAGTTAAAAAATTTAAACGGTTTCCTTGTCTCTGAAGCTTGCTGAGTTAGGCGAACAATGCACCTCGCATGATCTGAGATTCCCCCTGCCTCGAAGGTTGCATAGAAGTGTGGGAATGCACTCAACCAGTTCCCATTTATCAGTGCTCAATCCAATTTCTTCCCAATCGGATCACCCTGACGTTTGTTCCACCGAGTAAAGATAGTGCCAGTATGAGAGAGATCCGTGAGGCTACAATCCACAACAAGAGATTGAAACTGTCGAATCCCCACTTGACTAGTATGTTGATCATAACCTCTAGAGTGCTCACTCGTAGCCAAATTTTCGTTGAAATCTCCCAGCAGTATCCATAAGCTTGTTTAGTTGCCCTTTTTTTTCCCAAAGCCCCCGCCTATCTGCCTCAAAGTTTGACGCATAAATCGCAGAGCATATGAATACCTCTCCTGATTCTACTACGTGAATGGCGCAAGTTAAAATCTGCCCACTCTTATGAAGCAGAGTAGCCACCACTGCATCCGACCAACAGAACCATATACGCCGCAGCCGATGATGTAAATAGTTCGTGTAAACAGACCAGCCCGGCATAGCTGACTTCACTACCTCACTACAGTACTCATGCTGCACCCGAGTTTCAACTAAACATTCAAACAATGGCTGGACCCTCTGAATCCATCTACGTACGACCTCATGTTTGCGTGGTGAGTTGAATCCACGCATATTTCATACAAAGAAGGACATCATAGTTTACGGGAGGAAACTTTTTTGGGTTCTTTAGATTCATTTATCAGCTTTTAGATTTTGTTTTATATATAATTTTAAAATAAAAATAAAAATTGACACGCGTCAAACATGCGCATCAGCCACGATATATCAATCTATCATTTTAAACAAAAAAACACAATAGAAAGTTCATAAGTTTTTAGTAAGATATTGTTTCCAAAATATATAAATAAAATATTTATAAACATCAAAAGGAAGACATTGATCCTTTTTTTTTAAAATGGCGGGTATATGGAACTGTTTAAGGCTGTTATTATTTGTTTCTTCCATATCTTTTAATTTGAAAAATATTATAATCCTATCCCCTAAATTTAATTAGAGTGAATATGAACATGAAAACAATTAAACACCATTTTATAATTTAAATCAAATTTCTTAATCAACCTATACTCCTGTGGCCGTTTGTGTGTTAACAACCTAAGCTTATATTCTCATTTGAGTTTATAATTTAAAACATGCCTTAACATTCATGTTCGATATATTTACAAAGCACCAACCCTCGTTGGTTAAACAAATTTTACTCATCTATATTTTTTTCAAGAAATCTAGTAACACTTTTGAAGAGTAAATTAATCCTAAGGTCAGGAAATTAGTACCTAATCAAGTTCAACAATATATGAAGAAACCAATCGATAATTCTTATCTAACAATCATAAGCTAGCCATTTATGAATTTTTTTTTTTTTGAATTCTTAAAACCTAACTATCGAACTACTCACACATACTTTCATGGAACAAGCAAATAAATATGAGAGAAAACATAAGCAAATTTAATAGTTTAGAAATAGAAATCTTCTCCAAATTTATCAAAAATAGTTCAAAGATCTACTGATAAGTATACAATTAAAAGAGATGAAAGTTGTCAAAAAAAGAAAAGTTTAGCCCAAACAATAGCTAAAAGTAAGTATTATAGATCTAGGGCATTACTCGACTTAGGTGATTATGGGGCAAAACATAAAGATTCGAATTGCCTTTTTTTGAGAAAAAGGATCGATCAATCAGACTAATTCAATCCAAAGAGTAATCAATCGATTATTTTAGTTTCAGGAAAAAAAATTGCTAGGTGGTTGTATTGGATTGATCGATCCATGATTGGATCAATCGATCTATTTGGCTCTTACAAAATTTTCGAGCATAATTCTTCTACTCGCCAAGCTAGCCTATCTTTGCAATGTAAACAAGTACGTTTAGGTATGTTATGTGAGTCCAACCATTAGAGGACCAATCTCCGATAAAAATCAGTAAATATGTGGAAATAGAAAAACATCGGTAGAAACCTTTTGACTGTATTTTTTAAGGATTTTTTACGCTCAAATCTGTAAAAACCACAAAAATTATAAATAATAGAAAGTTATAGTGGAAAAGTGGGTTTACTCATTTAATCAAGGTCGAAAATGGATGAACGCGGTATTTTGCCATTTGCCATTGTGTTTTTCTTCTGTTACATGATAATCTTTGGTTGTTTCTAAGTGGGGTTTAGGGGTTTTAAAGGAATTTCAAAGTTTAATTGATTAAGATGTCAAATTGGGGATTTATCAATTTAATTTCAATGCTGAAACTTAATTAGCAATTTAGTTTTTGAATTTTGATTAATTTACGTGCCGAAAGCGTTTGGTAAATTGTCCGAGAAGAACTTAGATGAACAAAACATTATACTCTAGTAAGTGGTTGATCCAATCTAGTTATTTGAGTTCGAAGGTCCTAGACACCATATTATACATAGTAAATACATATTTGTTCTTATAAAAGGCGGGAAAACTACACCAGTTTTTCTTAAACTCTTTCAGCTCGTAAGGTTACTATTGGTTACCTGTAAAACAAATAGAGTCTTAAGAAACTAGTTTGCTCAGTGAGTCCGGAACCCCTATACAAATAATCACCCCCATATATCCCAAAATAACAAGCAGCACGCAATCACACAATCAACATATCATCAGATGCAACATAAGCACTACTCTATGCATATATCTTATAAAATGCACAGTAATATTCACTTATACTTTACTTATATAGCAATGGTATTTCTCCACGTTTGAGATTCACATCCCTCTCTTGTTGTCATTCATATTATCCATTCAGTCCATAGCCACAAATGCTAAATAATCTGAATGTCTTGACCAAATCTGCACCGTCGTGCAGAGCACGTCTCTTTGTGTTGTTGTAACTTAGCCAATTCATGTGTGTCTGCCCAAGCCACAATCATCTAGGGGGTCTCAAATAGCCTCAACCATATTCATATTCAATTTCTACATAAATATACTCTGCGCGAATTGGCTAGATACGGCTGTATGCATGCATAACTATCTCAATCTCAGAGGCATAAGTAGGTGCTAATGCACATGTCACACGACCAACAATCAAACAATGTAAACACTCATACTTATTTTGCAGTAAAACAACAACCAACCTATAGCGAGACTCACAGTGCTTTCAGTTGAATGGTTTCTAGACTAGACTTCACTATCACATATGGATCCTAGCTGCGCCACCCTACCTCCATTTCTCCCTAAAGCTCTACCTGGATGCCCCCACTTTCTTCTCTGTAAACCTTTCTATTTATCTCTCTAAGTTTGGAACGATTATGATGTGGTTCTAAATGGCAAAAGGTGGGGTATTTATAAGAGTTTACTAAGCTGTCATGCACATAGGTCCAGTTGTTCAACCTATCTAGTTTTGATCCTATTCTTTCCTATCTACTCTTGATCTTATCCGTTCTTGATCCTATCTAATAATCTATAAAGACGAAATAGCTCATGACCAGATTCATGCTTATCCTTTAATCTATAAAAACGAAATAGCTCCTGGTCAGATTCATGGATACCCATTGATCTATAATGACGAAATAGCTCCTGACCACATTCTTAATTATCCATTGATCTATAAGGACGAAATAAGCCCTGACCAGATTCGTTCTTATCGATTGATCTATAAGGACGAAATAGCTCCTGACCAGATTCGTGCTTCTCCTACTCTCTCCATGATTTGGTATGGTCCAATGTAATGCGTCACCAATTTTCCAACTTTACTGAATCTATCCTTTCCTTTTTATGCTGCCATTTTCAAAAATACAAAATCTCCAACTTCGAAGGTAACTTCTCTTTTGTTCTAGCCAGCATACTTCTTTGCCGATCCAGCGCCTTTTTCATATTATCTTGTACCACTTAGATTTTATTCATTTTTTCTTCTACTAACTCCGGTCCCATTGTGTTTCGTTCACTTACCTCTGTTCAACAAATAGGTGTTTGAAAGGGTGTCCATATAGAGATTCATATGGAGCCATATCAATACTTGCATGATAGCTATTGGTGTATGAAAACTCTACCAATGCAAAATAGTCTCCTCCAATTTTCTTCCCAATCCAAAACGCACATTCGAAGCAAATCCTCTAGCGTTCTTATAGTTCTTTCCGTCTGTCCATCTGTCTCTGGATGATATGCCGTACTCATATAAATGCTTGTTCCCAATGCTTGTTGAAAAGCTCGCAAAAAATGAGCGGTGAACCTTCGATCTCAATCAAATACTATATTGACTTGAACTCCATGCAAATTTACTATCTCCCGCAAGTATAGTTCTACTAAGACCTCTAACTTTTCAACAAGTTTAATAGGTAGGAAGTGTGCGCTCTTAGGGGAAAATGGTCTTTTTCCACCTGAACAAACCGCGCGGTGCCTTTTTCTACCCAAACAAAGACTTGATGCCTTTTCCTACCTAAATGCCTTAAAAATTCAAAAATCCAACCCATATTCCGATTTTTGTGCGTAAAAACAAAATTGACCGTAACAGCAGTTAGTCAACCGTTAAGTTTGCTGACTCAGCTGACACGCATGTCATTAAAACGATGATGTGGCATTAAAAATAAAATCAAAATCATAAAAATCATAAAAATCGAAAAAAAATTAAAGAATCAAAAAAAAAAAAAAAATAATATAACTTAAAAAGGGGAAATTGGCATAATAGCCTAATTAAGATTTTTTGTTTTTTTGCTAATTACACTTATTGATATGTAATAAGACTATTTTTGGTTTTTCAATTCAGCTGTTTTTTTTATTTAATTAGACTTTTGATCGATGTTAATGTTCAATGAATTACTGTTCAACAAAATTCTGATTTTTGGTAATAGATGAAGATGTTCATAAGTCAAAAATTTATAAAACTTAATAGAGCATTTGGAGCTAAATGAGAAATTCTGGTACTTTTTGGAGCATTTTGGAGAAGCATCCGAAGTGATGAAGTTGAAGCTGGATTTACACGAAGGGTGTCGATCGGCACCAAACGAGACCGCCGAGTTTTGCCGACTTCCATCAGAAAAAGGAAATCATCTCAAGTTTGAAAAAATTACAAGACTGACCCTGACAAAAATCCTCATCTATAAATAGTTTTCAGGCATTGTTTAGCCAAACACCTTATCATTATTTTCTGTTTTTGAGACTTAGAGAGAGATTGATCCTGAGCTTTTGGGGAGACAATTCTAACTCATCCGAGCCAGATTTCGAACCCCAGTATCATTCTCTTTTCATTATTTATGCAATTTATTTCAGTCATGATTTGTGTTTTCATAATTATGTCTGAGTAGTTTGCTAGTTAGGTTAGGGTGATTTAGGGTTGATGAAAA
>JAHZTW010000006.1:31155128-31170686 GCA_020283515.1 Alliaria petiolata
TTTTATTTCAACTTAAATCTGATTAGTTAATCGTACAAGATTACACTAACTTTGGTGTTACTCAACTCTAGAACTCTAGATTGACCCCAAACGATTCTAAGCTTAATCTAAAAACCTTTAACTAGATCTCACAACACGTGAATCTAGAATTACAAAGAACACTCACCTCTCAAGCTTACAAGAACTCTCTTTAAGCCTAAGCGCCGTATGATCAGAAGCGTATCAAAGTGTTAACCCTAACACATGATACCTTCTATCCCTTATATACTTGTTTCCTAAACCTAGCTAGGAACCCTCATGCCTTGCTCGCCACGTCCTTCTTTCCTTTTCTTCTTCTTCTGTATATACGCCTATATACGAAGTATCCTTTCATGCTGCATCACGCCATGTCAGCATCTTCCTTTAATTGACTCAGGTCCTGTCTGGTTATCCTGTCATGCGGCATCCTGTCGACCGGTGCCTGCTTGTGGTCTCAGCTGCATCTTCAATCTCCCCCTTTTTGACTTGATTTGATGCTCGAGCAATCCATCTAAAGTTGCCTGTTTACACAGAGTACACACGACAACAACATACATGCCAACCACCTTACACATATTTGTCCAACACGAAGCTCAACAATAGATAAAACAGAATGCATACTTGACAGCGAACAGAGTCTTAACCAACAAACCAAACCACAACGAGAAACAGAAACTTTTGTCCGAAAATAAGAAAAAGCCACCAATAAGTAACAAGAGAAAAACAAGAGAAACAGTCACCAACAAATAACACGAGAAACAGAGAATTTCTCCCCCATCAACCCTGCACTGTTGGCGTCACATCCTCAACCTCATCATCCTCATCCTCATCTCCCCCTGCTTGAGCACAACATCATGTCAAAAATAGCATATTTAAGAGATGCAGACGAGACAGAGGATTACTTATCGGACGTCAGCAATCGCTGAATGACCCTGACTGCTGCATTCAGTACTTGACGATCCCCTGCAGACAGTCTTGGTGCCTTGTGAGGAGCAGCCGTTGACGTAATCCCAAGTGGTGTAGACTTTTCCTTCTTGATTGGCTGAGGCCTACGTGCCCTGGTGGGTTGACTCCTGGTTGCCTTGAACGACTGATCAGGTTCTTGCTTCACAACAGCAGTGACCCTTTTATACACTTTGATCTCTTCAACCTCTTCAGTTGGAGCAATTCCCTCGATAACTTGAGAGCACAAAATCTGATAGATAAGACTCGGAAACGGTAGATAGAACTTGGTAGCTCCAAAGCAACTTTGATAAACAATCTGATCGAATGCCATCTTTCCAAAATCAAATGGGATCTGATTGCACACCTTATACACCAGCTTTGCCCTTGCTGGATTTGGATACCCAAAGTTGTTTGTCGGAAGCCAGTTGAAGCAACAGATCCGATACAACAGACTCTTGTCTTGAGCAAACTGTGAAGACAGCAAACCTTTCCACTTTCTAACCTTTCCATTGGTCATGAACTCTGCAAGTTCATCATCTGATAGCTCCTTCATCTCAGCTACTTCGGCACGTTCGACCATATCACCAAGGCCGAACCAAGAGTTAATTCGGGAGGCTGACAATTCAAATTCTCTCCCTCTGACCCATACCATCACAGCCTCTTCTCCTGGTTCTATCAGAGAGAGATGTGCCCAAAACTCCATCACCACATCTTTGACAAAAGGCTCAATGTTGACTATGGTTCCGGCTAACCAAAAATCTACAACTAGAGACTAGACCTCTTTGTGTTCACCGCTGAACTCAATTGCCCTTTCCTCCAGAAGAGATCGATTGATGAAGGAATCATACCTGTCTTTTGCTTCCAGGGACAGGAACTTGCTTAGATCAAAGTCGATCTAACCCTTCCCTTTCTCAGATCGAGATTTCTTCCGAAGAAGAACAGACTCACCACTCGCTTCCTCATTTGCTGCAGATGCTTCTTCCTTTGGTTGAGATACACGTCTTTTGGGGATTGATACCCGACGAGAAGATGCTGATTCATCTTTCTCCTTTTTCCCACGCTGATTCCTCTTGGAATCGACCGATTGATTTACCGATTCATCCTGAGGCAGAACCTCAATGGACATGGCTCTGATTTAGGCATCTGGCCCAATGCGTTGGATGATTCCTTCTGTGAATCAACCACACCCTTGAATACCACCATGGTTAGAGGGTTATCTTCGACATGCACTTCCGTCTGTGCTTGTGCATCTTGTGCGTTCTCCTCTGCTGCATCCGTTGCTCGCGAAGGCGACGGGCTTCTTTGATGCGTCTGAGGCGACGCAGAACTTGAACCGACCAGGCGAGAGAGACCAGAGAATATGGCGTTTATCGTTTGATCTGACATAGGTCACAAGGGATTCTTCGCTTGAGGAGAGATGAACCGTTTAGGAGAGATTGCAAGAGAGAGCGAGGAGAAACTGTTTGGCTTCTTTCCCCATAAAACCCAAATTGCAAACCGTTCTTTAGATATGGGCCTTTTTCTGAAATTTGGGCTTGATCCACAATGAAATCCTGTCACTCAATACTCACACACAAACATCAGCCGAACTTTAAACATGATCTCTGTCATACTGTTTGATACTCGTGCAAATCAACCCATCCAAACACCACGTTTAACACCACAGACAATTTTACTCAAAACTTATACAGAACTGTGAAGGACCCACATCAACACTGATCATTATGAGCACAACATATGACAACACACTTAGAAATCATACCTCGAATCTGTTGTGTGTGATTCACTAGACATCCACAAGTTGATTCGAAGCAAGCAATAGGAACATGCCAATAACCATTTATTTCCACCAGAGACACTTATACTTGGTCTTGGTGACTAACTTTCACACCGACATGCCTTTCTTCCAGAAACATCAGTTTTCAACCTCGAGTCAACAACCAGCTGATCAACCACAGAATTCCGAAGAAGAAGTTTCTTGTGCTCTGTTGAACAATCATTTGATCCGTCAAAAAATCAAGATCATCAGGTTCAGCTACATAGTGGCCACCAAATCTACGTAGACTCTATATGGATCATTTCACTTGTCATCGAATTTTTTTTTTTTTTTTGTTATTATATTTTTTACTTGATCCAGACGGCCCATAGCAAAGACAACTTACTTTCAACTAGTTCTGTGGCCAACACAGCTTTCTGACTAACTAACCTGTTCTGACGGTTCTAGAATAGCATGTCGGGCGGCCCTCTTTCACCAAGCTCTTCATGAACAGGATTCTGAGTCTCTCATAATTATTCTTCCTTTTGTACATGTTCTTGTGCCTGCTCCTGTCTCAGATCAACTCAAACCACACAACACATTAGATTTCAAAAACACCAATGGACTGTCTCAGATTCATGAATCTATTAAAGTCCAATGGTTTGGTAAACAAATCAGCCAATTGATGATCAGTGCTCACATGATCAATCTCAATGATTTTCTCCTCAACAAGTTCACGAATGAAATGATGTCTGATATCTATATGTTTTGTACGTGAATGTTGTACTGGATTCTTGGCAATATTTATAGCACTTTTATTATCACAGTGTATTAACAGAGATTCAGAGGTCATACCATAGTCAACCATCATCTGTTTCATCCACAAGAGTTGAGTGCAGCAGCTTCCCAATGCTATGTACTCTGCTTCAGCAGTGGACAACGACACACTGTTTTGTTTCTTGTTGTGCCATGAGATCAAGTTGTTCCCAAGAAAGAAACACCCACCACTTGTACTTCGCCGATCATCAAGACATCCAGCCCAATTAGCATCACAATATCCTCCCAAGTTCCTGTTGGTATCCCTGGAATAAAACAAACCCATATCAGCAGTGCCCTTGACATATTTGATGATTCGTTTGACAGCCTAGAGGTGAGACAATTTAGGTCTTGCTTGATATCTTGCACAGATACCCACACTCAAACACAAATCTGGACGGCTTGCTGTAAGGTACAACAGACTTCAGATCATCCCACGATATAATCTGGGATCCACATCTTCACCATGTTCATCACGAGACAGCTTCGTGGTTGTTCCAATAGGAGTCCTTGCTGTTTTGCACGTCTCTAGTAAAAAACGTAACACCAGGTTTCTGGCATAAGTGCTCTGTGAGATGGTAATACCCTCCTCAGACTGTTTTACTTGAAGCCCCAGAAAGTATGACAGCTCTCCTACCATGCTCATTTCAAATTCACTTGTCATCATGGTCACAAACGCATCGACCAACCTCTAATTTGTACCTACAAACACAATGTCATCCACATAGATCTGAACAACCATCAACCCATTTTGATTCTCCTGGATGAACAACGTTTTGTCCACACTGCCCCTTTGATATTTCTTGGATATCAGGAAGGTTGTCAGCCTTTCATACCATGCCCGAGGAGCTTGCTTCAACCCATACAAAGCCTTTTTCAGCTGGTACACATAGTATGGATATGCAGAATTTTCAAAACCTTTAGGTTGTTCAACAAAAACCTCCTCTTGTAATAGACCATTGAGAAATGCACTCTTTACATCCATCTGATGTAGCTTAAAGCGCATGTGACAGGCCATCCCTATCAGAAGCCTGATGGACTTAGTCGGGCAACAGGAGCAAATGTTTCTTCGAAATCAACTCCTTCTACTTGTGAGTACCCTTGTGCTACCAAGCGTGCCTTGTTGCGAACTACTTCTCCATTCTCGTCGATTTTATTCTTAAAGATCCATTTGGTACCCACAACATTGCCCTTGGTGGGTCTAGGAACAAGTGTCCACACTTGACTTCTCTCGAATTATTCCAACTCTTATTGCGTGGAGATGATCCAGAACTCATTTGACAGTGCTTCCCTATGATCTCTTGGTTCAAACGTTGCAACAAAACATGAGAGACCTATCATTGCAAGGTTACCCTTAGCCATTTGCTTGTAATCATATTTCATTCCACGGGTTACCCTATCACTGGGGATCAGCTTCTTAGCATGATGCTTGGGTATCACTGGTGCTGGGTTAAGTTCTTGAGATTCCATTAGAACTGAGTCATCAGCCTCAACACTTTCAGATTTTGTCTCAGATTCATCCCTGTCAGCATCATCATTCTTATCCGCAGGAGTCTCGTCTTCAACTGGATTACTAACTTCAATGGCTGATATATCAAAACGAAATCCTGATCCTGATGCATCATCGAACACAACATTAACTGGTTCTTGGACTTGTCTTGCCTTTTTGTTGTAGACTCTGTATGTCGTACTTGTGCCAGAATATCCCAAGAGGATCCCATCATCACTCTTGGAGTCAAACTTGCCGAGATGATCTTTGTCGTTTAATATGTAGCAAGTGCATCCAAACACATGAAATAGCTAACCGTTGGTGGCTTTCCTTTCCACATTTCATACGGTGTCTTGGATGTACCTTTTGTGATATATACCCTATTGATAACATAGCACGCAGTGTTGACAGCATCTGCCCAGAAATGTTTTGCAACTTGGTTTCCAATCAGCATGGCTCGCGCCATTTATTGCAATGTTCGATTCTTCCGTTCAACTACACCATTCTGTTGTGGGGTTCTTGGTGCTGAATATTGGTGCACAATTCCCTGTTCAACACAGAATCGGTCAAAGACTTCATTTTGGAACTTCCCTCCATGATCACTTCTGATGAACTTAATTCTGGTTTTCTTCTCGTTCATCAACTGGAGTGCCAGAATCTTGAAGATGTGAAATGTTTCTGACTTCTCTCTCAGAAACCTGACCCAAGTATATCTTGTAAAGTCATCCACCTGTACAAACACATATTTCTTACCACCAATACTTTCAATTTGAACTGACCCCATTAAATCCATATGTATCATGTCCAATGGTTGCTTAGATTGAATCTCCTGTATCCCTTTGTGTTGTACTTTGACTTGTTTCCCTTTTGCACACGGTCCACATACAAAATCTGATTCTACATCAAGATTGGGCATTCCACGAACAGCTTCTCGTTCTCCCAGTTTAATCATCGTTCTGACATTCATATGACCTAGTTTCTGGTGCCATAACTGCATATCATTTGGTTTTATTGCTGTCATGCACTGATCGGTTGGTTTCCACATGTAACAGTTGTTGCCTGATCGAATTCCACTCATCCTGATCATTCCTTGTTCATCAACTGCTTTACAGTATGTTCTGGTGAAGATAACTGACAGCCCTTCGTCACACAGTTGGCTGATACTGATCAGATTAGCCTTCAGACCTTCCACAAGGTAAACATTGACTAAATCTGGTGTATTGGTACCTGAAGTTTTTCCTTTACCTCTGATTTTTCCACGTGCTCCACCACCAAATGTCACTTTACCTGTACTCACTTTCTCAATCTTCGTAATGATTTCTTTACTTCCAGTCATATGTTTTGAGAAGCCACTATCAAAGTACCATGCCTTAGCTTCTGGAATTCCTCCATCAACGGTGTATGCCACATAGCCGTACAGATCTTCCTTCTTTCTCCAGACTTGTCTTTGTTGATGATGATACCCATGATAATTCTTCTCTTGCTGAATCTTATTTCTGTTCTGGATACGATCGTAACAAAATGCTCGAATGTGGCCTGGTTTTCCACAGTAATAACAGCCCGACATGTCATACACTTGCCTTCATCCTTTTTGTCAACAGAATATTTTCTCGAGATTTTGGACTGATTGTTAATACCACGAAACCTCAGACCAGATGTTCTCCCTTTCCTGTTGCCATCAGCATGTGCCTTCTCAGACCCTTTTTCCTGGCGAGTTTCTATTTCAACCTGTTGATCTTTTTCAGAACCTTTCACAAAACTTGTCTGTCTGTTAGATGATTCTCCAAAATGATAACCAAGACCCCAGCTTCCCTTGCCTGTTCTCCCCATAGTCAGAACCTTGTCGAGACCTTCCGTCCCTTTACTCAGCATTTTAATGTTCTTTAATTGTTCTTCAAGACGTCCTTCCAGTTCTCTGCGTTTCTCAGTTTCTTTACCAAGTTCTTCTTTAAGAAATCTAACCGAATCCACACAATCCTGTTTATCCTTCTTTTCTGTTACAAGTTCCAACTTCAAGGTTTCACAGACTTCTGTTAGTACTTCTTTTTCTTGAACAAGTCGTTTCTTTTCGTCTTGGATCTTGATCAGTGTCTCACAGAGAATTTTATTCTCGTCATACAGCATTTCTGCATCATCTATCTCTCTGTCAGACTCAACAGCAGTGTCAGCATCTTCGTTGATGATCCCCAAGTATGCGACAAAGTTTTGTAAGTTGACATTCTCCTCATCAGTGTCGTCCTCAGACTCAGATTCGATGCCGACAAAAGACCTATCTTTCTTCTTGCTTGTCCCAACACAATCGAACTTGGTATGTCCAGACCCTTTGCGCTCTGTACACTTGAGACTTTCTCGTTTCTTGATGGTTGGACATTCTACCTTGATATGACCAAAACCTTCACATTCATGACACTGAATCTCTGTCCTTCGTGAACTCTTATCAAACTTCTGATCTCCATCAAACTTGTTGAAATTTGAGCCAAATTTCTTTTGTCCTTTTTCAAATTTCTTGAAGTACTTCTTGACAATCAGAGCCACTTTATCTTCCAAGTCCTCTGCTTGGCCTGATTCCTTCACCACAAAAGCAATTCCTTTGCCCTTCACTGATCCTTTGGCTGTTATGTCGAGTTCGTATGCTTGCATCATTCCTACCACATGTTCGAATTTCATCTCATCAGAATTCTGTGACACTTCCAGAGCTGATCGATGTGCTTGGAACTTGTCTGCAAGACATCTTAGAAATTTCTTCACCAATTTTTTGTCTTTATATACCTTTCCCAAGATGATTGCTTCATTTGCAATGGATTTCAGCTTACCATTGAATGCTTCGACGGTTTCATCTTCTCCCATAGTGAGATTTTCAAACTGTGTAGCAAGCATATCAATCCGACTTCTCTTGACAATACTTGTTCCTTCATACGATGTCTCCAAAGTTTCCCAAGCCCCCTTTGCAGTGGTACATCCTTGCACCATCTGAAATTGATCTCTGGTGAGTGAGGTCCAGATCACTGACAGCGCCTTCGAGTTAAATTTTGACAAATTTTTCTCTTCAATGGTCCATTCTCTTTTTGGTTTGGGATGCACCACACCTCCTGCATCAATAACAATTGGTGTCGTCCACCCTTCTTCTACCATTGTCCAATCATCTTCATATATCCCTTTAATCAAAGCCTTGATCTGAACCTTCCACCAACCAAAATTCTCTTTCTCAAGTAGCAGCGGTTTCATTGATCCAAACTGTTGAACGTTTTCCATACTTCTTCCCAGATCACACCTGATTAAAAGAACAAACAATCTTTAGCAGATGTCTGCTCTGATACCAATTGTAAGTGTGGAAAAACTAGCAGCAACAGATTTCTATGTCTTGGACAGCACCAAGACTAATGCTTTTATTTCAACTTAAATCTGATTAGTTAATCTTACAAGATTACACTAACTTTGGTGTTACTCAACTCTAGAACTCTAGATTGACCCCAAACGATTCTAAGCTTAATCTAAAAACCTTTAACTAGATCTCACAACACGTGAATCTAGAATTACAAAGAACACTCACCTCTCCAGCTTACAAGAACTCTCTTTAAGCCTAAGCGCCGTATGATCAGAAGCGTATCAAAGTGTTAACCCTAACACATGATACCTTCTATCCCTTATATACTTGTTTCCTAAACCTAGCTAGGAACCCTCATGCCTTGCTCGCCACGTCCTTCTTTCCTTTTCTTCTTCTTCTTCTGTATATACGCCTATATACGAAGTATCCTTTCATGCTGCATCACACCATGTTAGCATCTTCCTTTAATTGACTCAGGTCCTGTCTGGTTATCCTGTCATGCAACATCCTTACGACCGGTGCCTGCTTGTGGTCTCAGCTGCATCTTCAAGCTTTTCCCTTACTCGCTTGCTGGAGATGTGCCATACTGGCTGAAGCTGTTGGATCCAGGATCCCTGACTACTTGGGAAGACACAAAGAATGCATTCTTATGCAACTTCTTTGACGACGCGAGGTCCAAATATCACTACATTTTCCCAAGGACCCACAGAAGCATTCAAAGCTTCTTGGGTGAGGTTCAAGGCCTACCAGAGAGATTGCCCACATCACGGTTTTAGCGAGCCGCAACTCATCGGAATCTTTTACCGCAGAATCGATTGGCGATACCAGATGGCTCTAGATGATGCGAGCAATGGCAATAGCAACACCAGATGCCCAGCTGATGCGGTGGTGCTTATAGAGAATTTGACCTCTTGCAACAGCACCAAAAATGCAGACTTTGAGAGAAGACAAAACACTGGTGTAACTGGAGGAAGCCAAATAGCTGAGGTGTACAGGAAGCTGGAACTCTTGGTGGGGAAGAAGCAAGTCCACTTTGCTAATGAAGTGGAGACGTTCGAACCAAATGAAGAATGCGAAGAAGAGGATGTCAACTACATTAATGGAGGTGGTTTTCAAGGGCAAAGGTTTGCGAACCAGCAAGGGAACATGAGTTTCAATGGGAATTATCAGAAGAGCTCCTACACAGTAAACCAAAACTCTTCTGGTTACACGCAAAAGCCCCCATTCCAGAACAGCAACAGCAACTACACAAGGAACTATGGTTCATCTTCCTACCAAATGCCTCCTGCACAAGACAATAAAGTGGAGTCTATGCTAGAGAATCTTTTGGAAGGACAGCAGAAGATAACAGTGTATTTCAATGGCAAGATTGATTCACTGTACCAGGACCTGAACGGGAAGATTGAGAGCTTAGCCTCTCATGTGAAGAAGTTGGATGTTCAAGTTGCTCAAACTGCAGGAGTTGTTAACAGGCAAGAAGGATTTCTTCCAGGAAAGACTAATACTAATCTCAAACGCCATGTGAACTCCATCACATTGAGGAGTGGGAAGAACCTTCAGCCTGTGAAGAGAAAGGGGCTCGGTGCTGAAGAATTCGTGGAGATTGAGGATATTGAAGATGAAGAAATTGATGCTGCAGAGACAGTGTCGATCGACACTACAGACGAGTGTCGATCGACACCCAAGAAGGATCGCGACACATCGACTTGAAACGAAGTGAAATCGACCAAACTCGACACAGAGACCTCGACACCAAAGTCAAGTGCTCTTCGCAGACAACACCAAATCAACTCTAGACGACAGAGGTTGCAGGGGAAAAAGTCTAAAAACCGAAGATCCCTTTCTCCTTGATACCAAAGAAGTCTAAGAAGGAGCTACTTGATGCTAGATGCAAGGCTATCATGGATAGACTAGTGGTTAAAACTACTCCAGTGATAAAAAGATACTTGAAGTGGATGATGACAAAGAACATGGATCTGGAGGAAGGAGTGATGATGATATCAGAGCAAGTCAGTGATGTTATTCAGAACAGGCTTCCAGAAAAACTCTCCGATCCAGGAAGCTCTGTTCTTGATTGTTCCATCTTTTCAGACAAGTTTAGGAGATCTCTATGCGATTTAGGTTCAAGTGTCAACTTGATGCCTCTCTCAGTTGCTCTTAGGCTGGATATGACAGACTTTAAGGCCACAAGAATCTCCTTAGTCCTTGCTGATCGTTCTGTAAGGATCCCTGAAGGTGTCTTGGAGGATGTTCCTATCAAAGTGAGAGATTGCTTGATTCCCACTGACTTTGTGGTTCTAGCTTATGATGAGGAACCCAAAGACCCTCTCATTCTTGGTCGACCATTCTTGGCTACTGCTGGAGCCATCATTGCCGTCAGGAAGGGTAGGATTGCGCTGAATGTTGGTGACTTGGTGATGAATTTCGACATGGAGAAGCTGATGAAGCGACCTACCATTGATGGTTAAACCTTTTATGTCGATTCACTCACCAATCTTGCTGAAGAGATTTTCCAAGAGAACCATCCTACAGATCCTTTGGAAAGAGCCCTGACGACTTCTACGACAGAAGCTGAAAGCCTAGACGATGCTGCTGCGGGTTACACAAAGATGTTGGATGCTAGTGAGCAAGTCCTGCAACAGGTGGCACAAGAGGAGCTCGTTGCCACTCGGTGTTGATCGACACCATCAGAGGGTGTCGATCGACACCTCGCAAAATCCAAAAAGGCCACATTAGGCGACTGGAGCGAGGCTAAGGCTCCCAAAGTTGAGCTAAAACAGGTCCCCGCCGGGCTAAGGTACGCATTTCTGGGTCCTAATTCGACTTATCCTGTAATAGTGAATGCTTCTTTAAACAATGCAGAGCTCACTCTATTGCTGAGCAAGCTGCGCAAGTAGCGCAAAGCTCTTGGCTATTCTCTTGATGACATTTCAGGTATCTCACCAGACTTGTGCATGCATCGGATTCACCTTGAGGATGAGACGAAGTCATCAATTAAACATCAGAGGAGGCTGAATCCGAACCTGAAGGAGGTAGTCAAGAAAGAGATCATGAAGCTCTTGGAAGCAGGGATCATATATCCCATTTCAGACAGTGCTTGGGTCAGTCCAGTTCATGTGGTTTCTAAGAAAGGAGGAGTCACAGTGGTGAAGAATGAGAAGAACGAGCTGATTCCTACAAGGACTGTGACTGGACACATGATGTGCATAGACTACAGGAAGCTGAATGCCGCAACCAGAAAGGATCACTTTCCTTTGCCTTTCATCGATCAAATGCTGGAGAGATTGGCGAATCATCCCTACTACTATTTCCTTGATGACTATTCGGGATTCTTCCACATTCCAATCCATCCAGATGATCAGGAGAACACCACGTTTACATGTCCTTATGGCACTTTCGCATATCGCAGAATGCCATTTGGACTTTGTAATGCTCCTGCGACCTTCCAGTGATGCATGATGTCCATCTTCACAGACATGATTGAGAAGTTTATGGAGGTCTTTATGGATGACTTTCTGTTTATGGGTCATCCTTCAAGGGCTACCTGGACAACTTATGTGCGGTATTGCAGCGTTGTGAAGAGAAGCACTTGGTCCTGAACTGGGAAAAGTGGCATTTTATGGTCACAGATGGGATTGTACTTGGGCACAAGGTTTTAGCAGAAGGAATTGCAGTGGATCGCGCCAAGATTGAAGTTATGACGACTTTGCAATCACCTGATTCTGTGAAATCAGTGAGGAGTTTTCTGGGTCATGCAGGGTTCTACAGAAGATTCATCAATGACTTCAGCAAGATTGCGAGACCACTCACTGCTCTTCTATGCAAAGACGTGAAATTCGAGTTCACTGCCGAATGTCATTCAGCCTTTGAGCAAATCAGACAAGCTTTGGTGAGTGCCCCAATTGTTCAACCTCCAGACTGGGACTTACTTTTTGAGGGGATGTGCGATGCAGTGACTTCGCAGTAGGAGCTGTGTTGGGACAGAAGAAGGACAAGAAGCTTCATGCCATCTACTATGCCAACAGAACATTGGATGATGCTCAGAAGAATTATGCAACAACGGAGAAGGAATTGCTAGCTGTGGTCTTTGCCTTTGAGAAATTTCGCTAGTATCTTGTTGGCTCAAAGGTGATTGTCCATACAGATCACTCTGCATTGAAGTACTTGATGCAGAATAAGGATGCCAAGCCAAGGTTGCCAAGATGGATTCTACTTCTCCAAGAGTTTGACATAGAAGTTAAGGACAAGAAAGGAGTTGAGAATGGAGTCGCTGATCATCTCTCAAGGATTACGGTCGAAGATGACGTCCCTATTGATGATTTTCTGCCAGAAGAGAATGCCTACTTGGTTGAAACACGATTTCAAAGCATGATTTCGGAGCAGGCCAGCCAAGTGTCGATCGACACTGGGGGAGTGTCGATTGACACCCCGTCCGAACTTTTGAAGCAAGATCGCGATTCAACACGGGAATCTGAAGAATTCAAGAGTGTCGATCGACACAGTCTACAGTGTCGATCGACACCATACACAGACAGCAACACCAGTTCAGAAGCTCTTGGACGAGGTGTTTCGACAACCAATCTTTGCTCTATCTGATGCAAATAGGCCGTGGTATGCTGATATTGTGAACTTCTTGGCTGCTGACATTGAGCCTAAACATCTCAAAGACTATGAGAAGAAGAAGTTCATGAGAGAGCATAAAAGGTACAATTGGGATGAACATAACTTGTATAAGAATTGTTAAGAAAATATTTACCGAAGATGCATTGCAGAGAGTGAAGTTCGAGATGTGCTGTTCCATTGTCATGGTTCTGAGTATGCTGGACATTTCACAACCTTCAAGACAGTGTCCAAGGTTCTTCAAGCAGGATTTTGGTGGCCCACTATGTTCAAGGATGCGCAGCTATTCATCACTCAATGTGATGTGTGTAAAAGGAGAGGGAAGATCAGCAAAAGACATGAGATGCCACAGAACTTCATCCTTGAAGTTGAAGTCTTTGATTGCTGGGGTATTTATTTCATGGGACCGTTTCCTTCATCCTTTGGAAACAAGTACATCTTAGTTGCTGTGGACTATGTCTCTAAGTGGGTAGAAGCAATTGCTTCTAAGATCAATGATGCTGCTGTGTTCTTAAGCTGTTTCGAACCATTATCTTCCCACGATTCGGAGTGCCTCAGATTGTTATAAGTGATGGTGGTTCTCACTTTATTAACAAAGTGTTCAACAAGCTGCTGAAGAAACATGGTGTTCAACATCGCGTGGCTACTCCTTATCATCCCCAAACGAGTGGACAGGTCGAAGTCTCCAACAGACAAATCAAGCAAATTCTGGAGAAGACAGTGGGCAAGACAAGGAAAGATTGGGCTGTGAAGTTAGACGATGCACTTTGGACGTACAGGACTGCCTACAAAACTCCAATTGGGACTACACCATTCCAGCTACTTTATGGCAAGGCTTGCCATCTTCCAGTGGAATTGGAATACAAGGGGCATTGGGCTATCAAGAAGATGAACTTTGACTTGAAGCCAACTGCAGAAAGATGCCATGTGCAACTCGACGAGCTCGACGAACTTCGCTATCACGCCTATCAGAACTCGAAGCTCTACAAGGAGAGGACAAAGGCATATCATGACAAAAAAGATTGTCTCCAGACAATTCGAGCCAAATGACCAGGTACTTCTATAAAACTCTCGTTTACAATTGTTTCCTGGTAAATTGCGTTCACGTTGGTCAGGTCCCTTCACCATCAAAGAGGTCAGACCATATGGAGCAATTTTCCTAACAAACTCCAAAGAAGAACAGTTCATTGTGAATGGACAAAGGGTGAAACACTATTGGGCTCACGCCGAGATTCCAGAAGGACACATTGTGTGTCTGGATAATGCACCAAACGCCTAAACGCGTGAACAGTCAAGCTATTGACGTTAAACAAGCGCTTGGTGGGAGGCAACCCACTGGTAAGTTTTTATTTTATTTTCATTTTTGCTTTTACTAATATTTATATGCTTTCTATTATATTAAAAAAAAAAGAGGATTGAGCACGACCACGACGAGTGCCGATCGACACCAACATCAGTCGATCGACACCCACACGGGACGCATGTAAGTCTTCAAAACCCCGACTTTTTCTTCTTCTCCCTCATATTTTCCAAACTCGAGTTTTCAAAAGGAATTTCCCCCAAATCACCAAATCTTCATTTCTCAACGGAATTGAGTGAATCAAGTCTCTATTCCGTGCGGATTTTCGTGCTCTTTCATAATCCATTAACCTTTTATTCGATCTGCCAAGGTATGTTCTTCAAATTTCCCAATTTTATTTTCAACCCAAAGGTGAAAAATCTTGAATTCGACCACTTTAGCTTGATCTCTTGCTTGAATAATGCTTCTTTAGGTTGTCTACCATGCTTTAGATCATTACCCAACCGATTTTCATCCTTTAAATTGCATGAATTTGAGATTTTCGAAATTTTGAAAATTGATGATGCATTTGGCAAATTAGGGATTTTTCTTGGGTATAATGGTTTGCACTTGGTCGATTCATGCTACTGGGATTGTTTGGATTGATATTTGATGCCCATTTAGAGTTAGGATTAGGGTTTGATTTCGATTTGAAGTTACACACATGGTGTCGATCGACACCCACCTTGGTGTCGATCGACACCCATGCAGCATCGAACCTGATTTTTACTCCAATTCTCAAGGTACTTTACCGGGAAAGTGTGAAGCTAATCCCAAGGAGTACATCAATGCCATTACTTTGAGAAGTGGAAAGGAGTTGCCTCCAAGGTCAAGTCCTTTGATCAATGAGGACATTGAAGTTCAAGATGGGGAGGATAGCTTTGAAAAAGCTCAAGATGCTATAACTTTTGACGATGTGTATATTGCAAAGAAGAGCAAGGAAGTGGTAAAGGAAAAGCCAAAGGAGGATGTGCACAAGAAAGAGCCAAGATTTGTTCCTCCACCATACAAGCCTAAACTTCATTTTCCCGGGAGATTTAAGAAACAATTGGTGGAGAAGTACAAGGCTATGTTTGACAAGCAAATCAAGGACATTGAGCTCAAGATGCCTTTGGTGGATGCATTTATGTTGATTCCACAATATGCTAAGTTCTTGAAGGATACCGTGGCACAAAGAGCAAAGGATATCCAAGGAGTTATGCTAGTTTCTCAAGAGTGTAGTGCCATAATCCAAAGCAATGTGATACCAA
>JAHZTW010000006.1:31250856-31263325 GCA_020283515.1 Alliaria petiolata
GGTTGCTCCTTTAGTTTCCCAAATCAATGATTCCATCCCTAGGTTTCGATTTAGTCATTTGATAATCTTGCTTAGTAGTAATTCTTGCTTAGTATCTTGATTAGTTTCAATTAAGGTTCAATTTCTTAGCTATTGCTTTAGTAGTATCTCTTTAAGTTGTAGCTTACTTTTATTGCTTGTTTGTGACTTGTTTTATCATTTTAGCTTAGCTTAGACTCAACTTTGTATTCTTAGTGCATCATCTCCCAAGATGGATTGATACCTCAATATATTGCAATGATATGAGCAATTGAGGAATTGCTTGCAAGAGGTAAAAACTCTTGTGTATCACTATTCGCAAAGAGATTTGGTTTAGGGATTTTGTGAACAATCGAACCTGAACTTTAATGCTTGTTTGAATTGTTAGAATTTGCAAAGAGATTTGGAATTCTAGGGTTTAGACATAGATAATCTTCGCAGCGAGAGTTGGTTGATTTTATAATTGTGTTTCGAGTTCAAGAGCGGATCTTAATAATTTCCTAACATTCTGTCTAGACCTGCAATTTAGATCACCTGAGAATTTTCCAGAACCTAGCGTTTCGTGTCCTGATTTTAAGAACCCTAATTCGTGATTGCTCGTTTATTTCTTGCTTTGTTTTACGTTCATTCAATACTTACCTAGCATAATCTGAATTTAGAAACCTTAGTGTAGCATCTACTTCCCTTGGGATTTTGATACCCCTTATACTACGATTGCATTTGCTGTGCACTTGCAGTAGTTTTATTAGGGTAAAACCTGAGCCCTATCATTTAGCTAAGCAAGAAATATAAACCTGAGCGTACGAAGTAAGTTTCAGCTCAACTGGAAGTTCTTCGAACTTCCAGGACCTGGTTCCTAAGATACAATTCAAGAGAGATCGAATTCTAGGGTTAAGTATAAACTCGTTTTCTTATTAATATCAAAACTGAATAATCCAAGAAGAAAGACAATACTTAAATAAGGTTTCTCATCTAGGTCACAACCGACTTTGAAAGAGACTAACCCAAAAGCCCCAAAACCCAAAGTAATGAATAACTTAAATTATAGAAAGCCTAAATAATTAGAAACGTAAAGATAGATTAGATGCGTGACATTTACGTCACAACAGTAAAAGATGGTACAACGAGACTGAAATAGGTTGTTGCGTTGAGGACAGTCATCTGAAACTCGTGGTGTTAAACACAAGCGACGCAACATCAAAAGGGGACCCGTATCCGCGACAAGTTCCTCTGTACTCTCCTCATCATACACAACTTCATCATACACAACTTCTACATCATTCCTGGTGGTATCAAGGAGAAGACCCCGACGATTACGTGTTGGGCAAGCAGACTGACGATGCCCCACTTCACCACACGCGAAGCACCTAAGTGAACTTGGGTGATTTGTACGCGCTGCATCGAAGGGCACGAGTGCTAGGTCTGATTTAGCAGGTGTAGGCTCAATGGGCGTTAATGGTGATGATGGTGTAGCGACATTGCGAACCGGTTGTGACAAGCTCCATGACGAGAAGTTTCTTTGTCTGAGCTTCAATCGTCAAAGCTTGTTGGTGCGCTTCTGCCACCGTTAACGGATTAAACAAATTCAGAGTATGTTGGAGCTGCTGTCTCAATCCACTGATGAAGCGAGCCACCACCTGTTGCTCAGTGTCTTGGAGATCAACCCGCGTAAGGTGCAAAAAAATTCAGTAGAATATTCTTCAACTGATCTTGTGCCTGGCCGAATTGTATGCAATTTTTGAAACATCGATTGTCCATAGTTGAAGGGTAGAAAGGTCTTATGCATCTTGTGTTTTAATTTGTCCTAAGACATGATTTTAGGTTTACCCCGTCTCACCCGAGAAGCTTTCACCTGTGTCCACCAAGCTGCAGCACGTTTGTGATTACCGGAACACATCGATCTAACGGAACATGCTTGAATTCGAGTAACTCTTCGACTGTAACAAACCAATCGAGTAGTTCTTCAGCCGCCTGTCCTCCATGAAATTCAGGTAACTCAAATTTAAATTCTTGTTCCCAACGCCAAGCTTCTTGATTTTCCACCATACGATGCTCGTTGTTGTGGGCAAACGGATTGTCTCCATCGTCATCACCGTCTTGACGGACGACGTCCTCCGTAGGGGGCACACGCAGAGCAAGAGACTGCACCACGGTGGTGAGCTGTTGCATCTGTTCTTGAAGGCTGACAAGCTTCTGCCTTGTGAGCTCTGCTTCGGTGGAGGGGGGGGGTAACTTTCTTCGAGCGTGCCATTACGAAAGCTTCGTTGATTGGCTCTGATACCAACCTGGCGCAGCGTGCGAAGTAAGTTTCACCTCAACTGGAAGTTCGAAGAACTTTCAGGACCTGCTTCCTAAGATACGATTCAAGAGAGATCGAATTCTAGGGTTGAGTATAAACTCGTTTTCTTATTAATATCAAAACTGAATAATCCAAGAAGAAAGACAATACTTAAATAGGGGTTCTCATCTAGGTCACAACCGACTTTGAAAGAGATTAACCCAAAAGCCCCAAAACGCAAAGTAATGAATAACTTAAATTATAGAAAGCCCAAATAATTAGAAACGTAAAAATAGATTAGATGCGTGACGTTTACGTCACGACAGTAGTAGATGCAGCTGCATCACATTGTATCAGATAGAGATACAAATTTCCTTAGCCACTTCTGGAAAACACTTTGGAGGAAGTTAGGAACTAAGTCGGTCTTCTCCACTACTTACCATCCTCAAAGAGATGGGCAAACCGAGGTTGTGAACCGAACCTTATCCACCCTTTTGAGGGCCACCATCGGTAACAATTTAAAGAACTGGCTTGATTGTTTACCTTTTATTGAGTTTGCTTATAACCGAGTTCCCCACTCTGCTACTAAGCATTCACCATTTGAGATTGTCTATGGATTTAAGCCTCTTACCCCACTGGACCTTTTGCCATTGCCTCCACATGAGCATACAAGTAAAGATGGCGAGAGTAAAGCTGATTTTGTCAAGAAACTGCACCTCAAAGCTAAGGATAACATAGGGAAGAAAACGATCCATTACAAGAAGCAGGCGGATAAAGGGAGAAAAGAAGTTACCTTTGAACCAGGAGATTGGGTTTGGCTACACATAAGACATGAGAGGTTCCCCCAACCAGAGGAAGTAAAAGCTTTCACCAAGAGGAGATGGACCATTCAAAGTGCTGGAGCGGATCAATAGCAATGCCTACAAACTTGAGCTTCCAGGTGAGTTTAATATTTCATCCACGTTTAATGTATCTGATCTTGCTCCTTTTGATGCAGATGAATCAGTTCCGAGGTCAGAACCTTCTCAAGAGGGAGGGAATGATGTGGACATCGACTCAGCTAAGGACCTTGAAAATAAACTTTCTACAATGCGAGTACCACACAGAACAAGATCAGGCACCAAAAAGCTACAAGAAGAGTTTAACAAAGCTGTAAGCACCTTAATGAATCAGCAAGAGCTTGAAGACATCACTGAGAAGATGGACAAGCTCGCCATACATGAGGATCAAGACAAGCTGGACGCTAATATACATTCAAAGGAGATAGAATAAGACCCACCATTTCAAACTATGCATCCCTTTCTTTCCACTTCCTTCCCCACAACTCATCATGCTTAAATGCAAGAATACAATTTCTTTTCAAAACACCAAGTACCACCAAGATCCAAACCCCAATCCTAAGCATACTACTAGTCCCAAAATGTGAGAGCTAGAATCTACATGAGAGCTTAAACCTGTCATCTCAAACCTAACACTTTATGCTAAGTTCAATCAAAATAAGGCCTCCCAAGCGATTACACTAGAACAATTGGCTTCAAAGGAGGTAAGGTAAGGTGGGGATGACTACTTGAGCTAGCAAGAAAGTGGTATAGAGAGTAAGAAAGCTCAAATATGTATGTAATCCTTGAATTCACTTTCAATGCAAGGCATGATAATTAGATGTCCAAATTTGATTCAAGTGAGTAGAGTTGGTTATCAAATTCAAGACCCTATTTCGACCAACATCTATGTGACAAGTGAAGTGATCCAAACATGGTTCTTCCTTACTTTCAAGACTTGTTCAAAGGCATCAAAGAACTACAAACTAGGGCATTGAATTGATTACATGAGTTGGCATTCTACAAGGAAAAGCTCATCATTGCTCCCAATGCATATGAATGCAAATCCTACATGAAATGCAGCTAGACTCAATTCTAAAATGAAAATGGAGCATCTAAATGACTTTTTTTTTGGAAATATTTTAAATTTTAATTTTTTTTTGGTTTTTTCTATGCCTTAGATGAAATGCATGAGACTCAAAATATGCATGAAAGAAAAAATAAGATTACAAAACACAATGTCAAATCTCTGAACCTCTACCCCAAACTTAAATTACACAGTCTCTTGTGTAATAAAAGTTCAAAGGAGACCTCAACAATCATGACAAAATACCAAAACGAAAAACTAAAAAAAATATGTACAAGAGGGGTGGAGTGTTACCTCAAAACTGTGAAGAGGAAGAGGAGGAGTAGGAGTGCCCATCGGGCTGTAGAGGCCGCTGCAAAAGCTCGATGTTCTTTGCTGACGGCATGTAGTGTCGCATTGATATGTCTATATTTTGCATCATATTATCACCCATTTAGTGTAAGTTTCTCATCATCTAGGAGTATATTTAAGCATATTTGTGTTGCATTTTGATCATTTAGAGTCTAAGGTATCTTTGTATAGTCTTTGCATATTTGTTACATTTGGAGTGTTCCTCAGGTACATTTGGAGCTAAAGAAACCATTTGGAGTTTTGGGGATGAGTTCGGATCAAAGAGGAGTCGAAACAGAGATTGACAGAAGTTGTCTGGCACTCCATCGGTTAGGAGCACCTCGGACTGCAAACCGAGACGAGCCTTCTAGAGATTGCCTCGGTTTGCCTCCATCGGTTTGGACGCGCGGAGCAGCCCGGGACGAAGCCGCCAGACTTCACCTCGGTTTGGCCACCTCGGACTGCCAAACCGAGACCGATCCACCAGAATCCTCATCGGTCTGCTGACCTCGGACTGGCGAACCGAGACGGACGCTCCAGACTTCCCATCGGTCAAGCGACCTCGGACAGACAGGCCGAGACGCGTCCGAACGAAACTTTCCCCCTCGCATCGGATTGGAGCCCATCGGTTTGCCAAACAGATGCAGCCACTTTTTCAAGCCAAAAACCGGGTCAATACCTGGTTTGTTCCGTGTTGACCCGGTCCGATAACTATTCACTATAAATACTATTTAGACCTAATTTTATGCCTTAACTTTTATTCTCTTGTTCTTAGCTTAAACTTTTAGCCACTTTGGGCAAATACTTTGTTTAAGCTTGAATCTTTGAGTTTAATGCATTATCTTTCTTAGATTTCTTGTTTTATCTTTCTCTAATCATGTTTAACCTTTTTCTAATCTTTGATTTGATGGGTTTAAGTATGATTAGTGAGTAGTTCCTTAGAAACTTGGAGATGGGTTAGATTTAGGGTTTTCTAATGGTTCAATCTTGCAATCTAGGATATATTCTTTCATTTCTCTTCTTATTAAGTAGTTCCTAATGCCAAATAGCTAATCTTTGCTATTTTGGATCATAAGCATTTCATACACCCACCAAGTGTTTGATGAAATGCTTGAACCAACTTAATAAGAGATTTACATTCCTAGCCTAAGATATTAGTTGCCTAGGGTGTTTATCATGCCATTTAGACTTGTGTTTAAGGCTTGCTAATCATTTTAATGCTAAAACATCATTAGTTCATTAGAGTGATTAGTGAAGGGATTAGTGCAACACATCATGGATTAGTCTTTTTAGTGTTATAGGCATAGAGATAGCTTGTTTAGTTTCTTAAATGATTGCAAGGTTGGCCATTTGAATGCCCAAATCAATGATTCCATCCCTAGGTTTCGTTTTTAATCTTTTAGTAATCTTGATTAGTACTTAATTGCTTAATTAACTCTTGATTAGTGATTATTAAGGCTTTAGCTCATATAATTAGTATTGTAGTGTCTCTTTTAGCTTGTAGTTTGCTTTCAATTGTCTCTTGTTACTTGAATTATCCATTTTGCTTAGCTTAAATTGAATTTTGTATTCTTAGTGCATCAATCTCCCAAAATGGATTGATATTTCAAATATTGCAAGGACATGAGCAATTGAGGAATTGCTAACAAGAGTAAAAACTCTTGTTTCAATTTGGCGCCGTTGCCATATTGGGATTTATTGATCATTAAGATTTGAGTTTAGTTTGAGACTAAGTGATCCTTTTGTGTTTATTGACCATCTACTTTTCTAGATTTCAGTTTTTCCTTGAATGCATTTGAGATCACAAGGAGACAACAACTTCCAAGGCTTTCAAGACATTGATCAATTGGAACGGGTTGCAAGGATTGCAAGAAGGGAAGCTGCAAGGATAGAGAGGTTGAGAATGGAAGAACAACAAAGAGATCAAGTCCCTCCACCACACATGGCGCAAGCACCAAGGGGGAATGGAAACCCCTTACATGCGCCAAGACTAGGGAGGACTATTGGGGCTGGAGATGCTCCAAATACACATCAAAATCGCTATGGTATCAATCCTCCACCGATTCAAACCAATACCTTTGAAGTGAAGCCAGCTTTCATCTCTATGGTTCAACAAGACAAGTTCCATGGGTTGCCAATGGAGGATCCTCTAGATCACTTGGACAACTTTGATAGAGTTTGTGGCTTATTCAAGATGAATGGTGTGAGTAAAGATGCCTTCAAGCTAAGACTATTTTCCTTCTCTCTTGGGGATAGAGCAAGGCAATGGGAGAAAACTTTGCCTCAAGGTACTATCATTACATTGGATGAGTGCAAGAAAGCTTTCCTCTCTAAGTTCTTCTCCAACTCTAGGACCGCCAAGTTTAGTAATGAGATCTCTAGCTTCACTCAAAAGAACAATGATTTTTTCAATGAAGCATGGGAAAGATTCAAGGGCTACACAATGCAATTCCCTCATCATGGTTTCACACAAGACTCTCTACTAAGCACCATCTATAGAGGTGTTCTACCAAAGATAAGAATGCTTTTTGATACCGCAAGCAATGGGAATTTCTTGGGCAAGGAAGTTGAAGATGGCTTGGAGCTTGTAGAGAATCTTGCCTTGAGTGATGTTAATTACAATGAATCTTTTTGATGCTCACAAGAAAGAAATGAAGTCTCTACATGACAAGATGGACAAGCTCATGTCTTCTTCCCAAAGGCATGTGCATTTTGTTGAAGATAACCAAGAGGAATATGGTGATCAAATTGAGTACCAAGAGGGTCAAGAGATGGTCAATTTCGTGAGTGGCCAAGGAGGATACATCAACAACTATCACAACAACTATAAGGGGAGCAACAACCTCTCTTATAGGAGTACTAATGTGGCCAATCCCGAAGACCAACAATCAACACAAGCTACTCAAGGGAAACCTTTTGTAAACTACAACAATCAACAAAGGGTTATGTACCAAGGTCTAACTACCAAGGGGGAAACCAAGGCAACTATAGTGGTGCTAGAAAAAATGCTCCACCGGGTTTTGCTCAAAATTCTCAAGGTATTCCACAAGACAATGTTCAACTTATGCTTCAAATAATCCTACAAGGTCAAGCCAATAGTGATGCTAATATGGGAAAGAAGATTGCTGAAATCAACACAAGATTGGACTCCTCACTTAATGAGCTTGCTACTCAAATTGGGGGTCTTCAACAAAAGTTCAAGCAACTAGAGAAAGGCAAGGCTTCTAGCTCCAACTCTCAAGGTACTCTACCGGGAAAGTGTGAAGCAAATCCCAAGGAATACATCAATGTTATTACTTTGAGAAGTGAAAAGGAGTTGCCTCCAAGGACAAGTCCTTTGATCAATGAGGACATTGAGATTCAAGATGGGGAGGATAGCTTTGAAAAAGCTCAAGATGCTATAACTTTTGATGATGTGTATATTGCAAAGAAGAGCAAGGAAGTGGTAAAGGAGAAGCCAAAGGAGGATGTGCACAAGAAGGAGTCAAGATTTGTTCCTCCACCTTACAAGCCTAAACTTCCTTTTCCCGGAAGGTTTAAGAAACAATTGGTGGAGAAATACAAGGCTATGTTTGACAAGCAAATCAAGGACATTGAGCTCAAGATGCCTTTGGTGGATGACTTTATGATGATTCACAATATGCTAAGTTCTTAAAGGATATCGTGGCACAAAGGGCAAAGGACATCCAAGGAGTCATGCTAGTTTCTCAAGAATATAGTGCTATAATCCAAAGCAAGGTGGTACCAAAGAAGCTAGGAGACCCCAGATCTTTCACAATACCATGCGCCCTAGGTCCTCTTGGTTTTGAAAATTGCTTGTGTGATCTTGGAGTTAGCATCAACCTTATGCCTTATTCAATTGCAAAGAAGCTTGGTTTCACCAAATACAAAGAGTGTGGAATCTCCTTGATACTTGCGGATAGAAGTGTGAGGATGCCTATTGGAGTTCTTGAAGATTTGCCTCTCAAGGTTAGCAACTTCATCATTCCCACGGATTTCATGGTGCTCAAGATGGATGAAGAGCCAAAGGATCCTTTGATTTTGGGAAGACCTTTCCTAGCTACAGCTGGTGCTATTATAGATGTTAAGCATGGAAAGATTGGCTTACATCTTGGAAAAGGGGTTGAGTTGAAGTTTGACATAAAATAGACTTTGAGGAAGCCCACCATTGATGGTCAAGTATTCTACATTGAGACTATGGATGAGCTAGCCGATGAGTTGCTAGAGGAACTAGATCAAGAGGACCATCTTGGTGTTGCTCTCACCAAACCATATGGAGAGATTGGGTACTTGGATGATGAAACTCAAGCATACATGCAAATGCTTGATTCACGCAAAGCTCTAGATGGGGAGGAAAGCTTTACAAGATTGGTAGCTTCATGTGAGAGTGAAGTGGGGTTTGACCAAGACAAGGAGTCCATGAGGGTTGAGGTTCCAAGTCAAGGACAAGAGCAAAGGCTAGAGGATCTTGAGGAGAGCGATTTGGCTAAGGACCTTGATGAGGATTGGAGTGAACTCAAAGCTCCAAAAGTGGAACTCAAGCCACTTCCCATTGGGCTAAGGTATGCTTTCTTAGGCCCTAACTCTACTTACCCCATTATTGTCAATGAACAATTGAGTGATGATGAGCTCAACTCTCTCTTGAATGAGTTGGGAAAGTATATGAGAGCAATTGGTTACTCACTAAGTGACATCAAGGGCATATCTCCTATACTTTGTACTCATAGGATTCACCTTGAAAATGAGAATGCTTCCTCAATTGAACATCAAAGGAGATTAAACCCAAACCTTAAGGAAGTAGTGAAGAAGGAAATCTTAAAACTTTTGGAAGCTAATGTGATTTATCCTATTAGTGACAGCACTTGGGTATCTCCCGTGCATGTTGTCCCTAAGAAGGGTGTAATCACTGTGATTAAGAATGATAAAGATGAGTTAATACCAACTAGAACCATAACCGGCCATAGGATGTGTATTGATTATCGAAAACTTAATGCTTCCACTAGAAAAGATCATTTCCCTCTTCCTTTTATTGACCAAATGCTTGAGAGATTGGCTAACCATCCTTTCTATTGTTTCCTTGATGGATATAGTGGGTTCTTCCAAATACCCATTCATCCTAATGATCAAGAGAAGACTACTTTCACATGCCCTTATGGTACCTTTGCATATCGAAGGATGCCATTTGGGTTATGTAATGCTCCAGCCACCTTTCAAAGGTGCATGATGAGTATCTTCTCCGATCTTATTGATGAAATGGTGGAGGTGTTTATGGATGACTTTTCTGTGTATGGGGCCTCTTTTTTTGCTTGTCTTTCTAATCTTGCAGGGTTCTACAAAGATGTGAAGAGTCTCACTTGGTGCTAAATTGGGAAAAGTGTCACTTCATGGTCAACCAAGGCATTGTGTTGGGTCATAAGATCTCAGAAGATGGTATAGAAGTGGATAGAGCTAAGATAGATGTCATGGTCAAGATGGCGCCTCCAATCAATGTGAATGGCATAAGGAGTTTCCTTGGGCATGCCGGTTTCTATAGGAGATTCATCAAGGATTTCTCTAAGATTGCTAGACCTTTGACAAGACTCCTTTGCACGGAGGTGGAATTTCAGTTTGATGAGGAATGCTTGCAAGCTTTTGAGACAATCAAGAAGGCACTTGTGAGTGCCCCCATTGTGCAAGCACCGGATTGGAGTCTACCATTTGAGATCATGGCTGATGCTAGTGACTATGCCGTTGGAGCTGTGCTTGGGCAAAGGAAAGACAAGAAGCTTCATGTGATCTATTATGCAAATAGAACACTTGATGATGCTCAAACCAAGTATGCTACAACAGAAAAGGAACTCTTAGCAGTTGTATTTGCTTTTGAGAAGTTTAGATCTTACTTGGTGGGATCAAAGGTAATAGTATATACCGATCATGGTGCATTGCGCCACATCTACGCCAAGAAGGAGACCAAGCTAAGGCTCCTTAGTTGGATTTTGCTTCTACAAGAGTTTGACATGGAAATAGTGGACAAAAAGGGTGTGGAAAATGGTGTAGCTGATAATTTGTCAAGGATGAGGATTGAAGATGCTTTGCCAATCAATGATTCTTTACCGGAGGAGCAAATTATGATGATCAAGAGCATTGCTACTTTGCATGGAGTTGGAAGAAAGCTTGAGGAGGTTCAAGGTCTAGAGGACAAAGCTTTACCTTGGTATGCCGACATTGTTACCTACTTGGTATGCAAAGAAGAACCCACTCATCTCAACACTTATCACAAGAAGAAGTTCATGAGAGATGTGTCACACTTTTATTGGGATGAGCCCTATCTCTACAAGAGATGTGCTGATGGGATTTATAGAATATGCTTGGCACAAGAGGAGGTTGAGAGTGTGATTTTTCATTGCCATAGATCTAAGTATGGAGGGCATTTCGCCACATTCAAGACAGCTATAAAAGTGCTTCAAAGTGGGTTTTGGTGGCCTACATTATTCAAGGACACTCATGAGTTCATCAAGAGATGTGAGCCTTGTCAAAGAAAGGGAAACATAAGCAAGAGAGATGAGATGCCCCAAAACCCAATCTTAGAAGTGGAGTTGTTTGATGTTTGGGGCATAGACTTCATGGGACCTTTCCCATCTTCTTATGGTAACCAATACATCTTAGTGGCTGTTGATTATGTCTCAAAGTGGGTTGAAGCCATTGCAAGTCCTACAAATGACTCCAAGGTCGTGGTCAAGATGTTCAAGAGCATAATCTTCCCAAGGTTTGGTGTGCCAAAAGTTGTGATTAATGATGGGGGAAGCCACTTCATCAACAAGGTCTTTGAAGGGTTATTGAACAAGCATGGTGTAAAGCATAAGGTAGCTACCCCTTACCACCCTCAAACTAGTGGTCAAGTGGAAGTCTCAAACCGTGAGATCAAAGCTATTTTGGAGAAAATTGTGGGTCTAATGATATACACATATATTTCGCATATCTTCCATGCATTTAGAATACATTTTCATCCATATTTCATTTATAGGTAAGTATAATCATAGTATTTGATCATTTATAGGATTTAGAACATTTGCATTAGCATTTGCATTTTCTTTTGTATATATGCATCATTTCAGGTTATTCTATGCATTTGGAGACAATGTGTAAGCTGGAAACATAAGATGATGAGCTAGGATCAAGCAGAAATCAAATTGATGTCATATGACTTGATGTACCAGATGTTGCAACCAATTCAAATCCATGCCACCTAAAGCGACTTAAAGATCAGACTTTACAAAGACTTTCCATTCTGATTCAGCCTACGCAATCTTCATAAAGCTCATAGAAAATTGAGTTATCTTTCGTTCAGAGGTTATTTCAAGTCATTATGGTCAGTGGTTCAGAAGATACGGCTATTTAAGTAACATCATGTCCGTCTGTAAGTTTGGCGAACAATTTCGTTAACTGAACGATCAGCTCGGATGAAGGTTTTTTATTGTGATTTAGCCTCAGCAGTCTTCATGAGAGTTTTAGGAAATTGAGTTAGCTTTAATTTGGTGGTGATTTCAAGTCAAACGGTGCAGTAGTTCAAAAGATACAGATCGATTAATCCATGAACCTGAACCAAACGATACCACTTGCAAAGTGCTCCAAAAAAGTGTTTATGCTTTAGTAAAAGTGGGATTAGAGAGGTCTCTTGTCCCTTGCCCCTTGACCCCTCTTTTAAGGCCAAGAGCCATGTTTAAAACTCTATATAAGGAGTGTGTGTGTGCTTGTAATAATCATTCAGTTTTCATTTCAAGCTTTTAATCAAAACTTATATTCTCTCTTTCAAAGTCTTCTTTATATTCTAGTAAGCTTTCCTTTGTTCTTGAAGTGTTCTTGAGTTCTATAGTTCTTCTTTTTTAGTTCCTAAAAACTCTTATTTTTATTATATATATTTCTTATTTAAAGTATTTTATTATCTTCCACAAGTATTTG
>JAHZTW010000006.1:33626487-33639032 GCA_020283515.1 Alliaria petiolata
TAGGTGCATCACCCGCACCAATGATTCGTGGTATCCTCGGAGCATGGTAAGGGTTTCCATTGCCCCTACCATCTGGAGCATGTTGTGGTCGAACCTCGTCCTGGTCTTGATCAGCCATGACTTGCTCAACAATACCCGGTTGCTCTGTTTCTTCACACACTTGCTCTTGTTCTTTCTCTCTTCTGAACCGTGCACTCCCAAGTAAATGAATATTGTCCAAACGTTGTAGCAGATTTTTGTCACCTCTAGAACGCAGGTTCATGTACCTGAGATTACAAGTATCAACAAAGAGAAATCAGTATCAACAAAGTAAAAAGAAAAACTTAGTCTCCACTAAACTTGAAATCCTAATAGGTTCAAACAAAACCAAAACTTGGCAACGGCGCCATTTGATAACAAGTGTTTTGTGTGATCAAAAACCTTAGTATGCTCATGTCATTGCAATACTTAAGGGTCAATCCAACTTTGTTGTTTGAACAATACCAAGAATACACAAGCCTTTTGTGAATTTAAGTGAAATCCGAATATTTGGGGGTAAAACCGAAATAAAATGATTGCAACTACAGAAATACTTGGAAAACTATTTTAAAATCCCAGGAGGGATATTTACTAGCTAGCTGAAGGCTTCTAAGAATTTTAAACAAGCAACTACTAGTTTTAGAAAATCGGAACCTAAGATGTGACAAAACAGGGAATTTCTAGCTAAGGGAAAGAGATTTAAAAACTAAAAATAAAAATCTAATGACTTCTAAAATTTACCAGGACGCGAAACAAGCTACTGAGGGATTTCTAAAATACTAGCTAATGCAAAAACACTACTTTATGAATTTATAAAGCTATTAAGCAAGAAAAAGACAACTAGATGATTTTTGAGCTAAAAGATTAAAACTTTAAACTAAAGGAAGTTGATTTTGTGTTTTTAAAAGCTAAGGGAGGATTTGCGTTTGGGGATCATGTTTAAAGGGGTTCAAGTTTAAGACTTTGGGTTTTATAAAAATGGATCTACTCATTTCTAATGAGCTCTCTCTAAACCTTGAGAAGCTAATCTAGTTTTACCCATGGTTTGTGGTGTAAAACCTTTTCTCACCCCTTCCTCCTAACCCATGGTTCGTGGTGGAAAGAAGAGGTCAGAAACGTGAAGCATAGATCTCAAATCTTGGTCTTACTAACCCCCCTCGCATCCATGGTGTGTAGGAAGGGATGGGTTAGTATCTTGGATTTGCTTTTAAGGGATTCCCTAGATCTTTCTAGGACAAGGAAATCCCTGAAATCAAAAAGATCTTTCTCAAGATCCTCTTGCCTTAAACCCCCAAATCCAAGAAGAGATTTTGTTAAGAACTAAAGGAAACCAAAACTTAAACCCTTAAACCCTCTTAATCACCTCAAACACAAAACCTTGGAGGATTACTCACTCCTCATGTTCGAACCACTCACAAACATAAGTTTTGAGGGATTCAACATGTTCGAAATAAGCAAAAAGAAGATTGGAGTAATAAAAACTGGAAATACTAGATTGAAATATCAAGAACTACAATGTTTTTCCAAAGAAGAAAACTTAGAACATGAAAAAAACTAGAGAGAAAATGGTGGCTAGATCTAAAAGGGAAAAGAGACAATGAGAATATTCGATGCTGATCCCCAAAATAGGATTAGCTGTCTTCTCTCATCCAAAAGTGGTCCCCCACAAAATTACAAAAAGCAAAAAGCAAAGCAAGTCTTTATCTGGTTGGCTACTCGATCGTCTACTCGATCTCTTCTGGATCGAGCCCTTTGGTCCGATCTATGCTTCACGTTTCTGACCTCTTCTTTCCACCACGAACCATGGGTTAGGAGGAAGGGGTGAGAAAAGATTTTACACCACAAACCATGGGTAAAACTAGATTAGCTTCTCAAGGTTTAGAGAGAGCTCATTAGAAATGAGTAGATCCATTTTTATAAAACCCAAAGTCTTAAACTTGAACCCCTTTAAATATGATCCCCAAACGCAAATCCTCCCTTAGCTTTTAAAAACACAAAATCAACTTCTTTTAGTTTAAAGTCTTAATCTTTTAGCTCAAAAATCATCTAGTTGTCTTTTTCTTGCTTAATAGCTTTATAAATTCATAAAGTAGTGTTTTTGCATTAGCTAGTATTTTAGAAATCCCTCAGTAGTTAGTTTCGCATCCTGGTAAATTTTAGAAGTCATTAGAGTTTTATTTTTAGTTTTTAAAAATCTTTCCCTTAGCTAGAAATTCCCTGTTTTGTCACATCTTAGGTTCCAATTTTCTAAAACTAGTAGTTGCTTGTTTAAAATTCTTAGAATCCTTCAGCTAGCTAGTAGACATCCCTCCTGGGATTTTAAAATAGTTTTCCAAGTATTTCTGTAGTGCAATCATTTTATTTTGGTTTTACCCCCAAATATTCGGATTTCACTTAGATTCACAAAAGGCTTGTGTATTCTTGGTATTGTTCAAACACCAAAGTTGGATTGACCCTTAAGTATTGCAATGACATGAGCATACTAAGGTTTTTGATCACACAAAAAGCTTGTTATCACAAAACCAGGAGGATAGCCCTTGGTTCCTTGCTGTTGTTGGCCTTGGAAGTGACTGATAGAAGGATTTTTCCTCTTTCAATTAATCTCTACTACTCATGTCATTGTAGTATTTGAGATGTCAATCCATAAGGGTTAAGATTAACAACACTAGGAATACATAAAACTATTTAATCTAAGCCAAATTAGAATTTTAGGGGACAAGGATCTATTAGAAGCAAACTACAAGCTAAAAGAGATACTACAAGACTAATTATATGATTTAAAACCTTAATTATCACTAATTAAGCACTAATCAAGCGATTTACTACTAAGCAAGATTACTAATTTACTAAAAACGAAACCTAGGGATGGAATCATTGATTTAGGCATCTAAATGGCCAACCTTGCAATCATTTAAGCAACTAAACAAGTTATCTCTATGCCTAGATCACTAATAAAGATTAATCCATGATGTGTGATAATAATCCCTTTTCTTATCATCTTAATGAACTAATGATGAGTTAGCATTAAAATGATTAGCAAGCATTAAACATAAGTCTAAATGGCATGATAAACACCCTAGGAAACTAATATCTTAAGCTAGGAATATAAATCTCTTAGAAAAGTGGTTCAAGCATTTCATCAAACACTTGGTGGGTGTATGAAATGCTTATGATCCAAAATAGCAAAAGATTAGCTATTTGGCATTAAGAACACCTTAATAAGAAGAGAGATGAAAGAATCTAACCTAGATTGCAAGATTGAACCATTAGAAAACCCTAAATCTAACCCATCCCCAAATTCCGAAGAGACTACTCACTAATCATCATTAAGCCCATCAAAGCCATGATAGAAGATAAGCAAAACATGATTAGAGAAGAGATAATAAGAAATCCAAGAGAGTTTTTGTAATAAACTTAAAAGATTCAAGAAAATACAAGTTTCTCTCAAAGAGGCTAAAGTTTAAGCTAAAAACAATAGAGAATAAAAGTTATCCAAGAAATTAGGTCTTTTGAGTATTTATAGGTGGACTCAGAAAAAGTGAACACTAAAACTCGTATGTGTTCGTCTCGACCTAGCGGGTCAATACACTAGGTCGAGATGAACCTCTGGAATCTCGTCTCGGCATAGCTGGTCGATACAGCACGTCGATACGAACCTCGGACATTCCCTTCTAGACGCTGGTCGATACACATGGTCGATACGGATTAAAATCGATATAACTTTCTAAACAGGTGTCCTAATGACTTGATTCCAACGGCACAAGAAAGCACACTGAATCATCTACAACTCTTAAGAAGGCTTCGGAGACTGAATCTAAGTGAAAGGCCTTCTTCCGGACACATACATTTCGCGCCTCCAAATGGTCAATATGCTTCTAAAAGACTTTTGCATCTCATTTGACTACTTCTCTTCCTCCTCCTGATCATCCATGAGACTCCATATGGTCTTCCAACCCTCCAAAACACCTAATAAGGACTCAATATGTACAAATATGCAACAACCAAAGCAAAAACTCACTAAACTCTAATATGGATGCAAATGGGACTAAAAGTTGCTAAATGAATGCAAAAGTACATGCAAAACTATCTAAGATGGATGATAAAATATGCTAAATTATGAGTCTATCAACTCCTCCAAACTTGCCTTTTGCTTGACAGATAACAAGTGTTTTGTGTGATCAAAAACCTTCGTATGCTCATGTCATTGTAATACTTAAGGGTCAATCCAACTTTGGTGTTTGAACAATACCAAGAATACACAAGCCTTTTGTGAATCTAAGTGAAATCCGAATATTTGGGGGTAAAACCAAAATAAAATGATTGCACTACAGAAATACTTGGAAAACTATTTTAAAATCCCAGGAGGGATGTCTACTAGCTAGCTAAAGACTTCTAATAATTTTAAACAAGCAACTACTAGTTTTAGAAAATCGGAACCTAAGATGTGACAAAACAGGGAATTTCTAGCTACGGGAAAGATTTTTAAAAACTAAAAATAAAAATCTAATGACTTTTAAAATTTACCAGGATGCGAAACAAGCTACTGAGGGATTCTAAAATACTAGCTAATGCAAAAACACTACTTTATGAATTTATAAAGCTATTAAGCAAGAAAAAGACAGCTAGATGATTTTTGAGCTAAAAGATTAAGACTTTAAACTAAAGGAAGTTGATTTTGTGTTTTTAAAAGCTAAGGGAGGATTTGCGTTTGGGGATCATGTTTAAAGGGGTTCAAGTTTAAGACTTTGGGTTTTATAAAAATGGATCTACTCATTTCTAATGAACTCTCTCTAAACCTTGAGAAGCTAATCTAGTTTTACCCATGGTTTGTGGTGTAAAACCTTTTCTCACCCCTTCCTCCTAACCCATGGTTTGTGGTGGAAAGAAGAGGTCAGAAACATGAAGCATATATCTCAAATCTTGGTCTTACTAACCCCCCTCACATCCATGGTGTGTAGGAAGGGATGGGTTAGTATCTTGGATTTGGTTTTAAGGGATTCCCTAGATCTTTCTAGGACAAGGAAATCCCTGAAATCAAAGAGGTCTTTCTCAAGATCCTCTTGCCTTAAACCCCCAAATCCAAGAAGAGATTTTGTTAAGAACTAAAGGAAACCAAAGCTTAAACCCTTAAACCCCCTTAATCACCCCAAACACAAAACCTTGGAGGATTACTCACTCCTCATGTTCGAACCACTCACAAACATAAGTTTTGAGGGATTCAACATGTTCGAAATAAGCGAAAAGAAGATTGGAGCAATAAAAACTGGAAATACTAGATTGAAATATCAAGAACTACAATGTTTTTCCAAAGAAGAAAAATTAGAACATGAAAAAAACTAGAGAGAAAATGGTGGCTAGACCTAAAAGGGAAAAGAGACAATGAGAATATTCGATGCTGATCCCCAAAATAGGATTAACTGTCTTCTCTCATCCAAAAGTGGTCCCCCACAAAATTACAAAAAGCAAAAAGCAAAGTAAGAGGATAAGGTTACGCCTGGGTATCAGAGATCGAGCTCGGAAGTCGATCTCTCGGGTCGATCAGGAGTTGGTCGAGTGGCTTGGTCGATCTTCCTGCTCGATCTCCTTGCTCCACGCGAATGCTCCGCCTCAGTCGATCTTCCTGCTCGATCGTCCGTCTTGATCTGGTTGGCTACTCGATCGTCTACTCGATCTCTTCTGGATCGAGCCCTTTGGTCTGATCTGCTGCTCGATCTCGGCTCCATTCTCCTTGTGCGAGTCCTTCTTGGTGCTTCCACGAATTCCTGAGCTATCTTCTTGAACATCCCTCAAACTCCAGCACAGCCTCCAAAGCTCTAAGTACCAAACAACCTGAAAAGCATGCAAATATGCAAGAAACTATGCAAATGCTAATGCAAGGAGTTCTAGGACTTAAAATGTGGTAAATGATGCAAACTAGGCTATTATGCAGGATTTACAGATGAAAATCTATCCTAAATGCAAGCTAAATGTGCGAAATATGAGAGTATATCATTGACCTCAAGCAAACAAACATGACAAATCTAAGAGAGAGGTGTGAAAGTGGGAGCTCAATATCCAAGAATGCCAACAAACATAATCAACTCAATGTCTTAGTTCTTAATTCTAAGATGCATTTGAATTCATCCTACTCCAAAAGAGTTAGCCATGCTCACCACAACAATCAAATATACAAATATCTTAATCTAGATAAGTCTCCCTATCCAACCAACTCTTTAACATTCATTAATTTGCAAACCGTGAATCATGACAATGCAATGCAAGTGAATTCATTTGGCTAAGGGACTAGGCTTTGAGATAAGAATGATCTCAATTCATGTGGCTTCCATTTCATATGTGGGTTTCACTCAAAGAGGATTGAACTTTATGCATAATGCTAAAGGTAAAAGACAAGTGATGCATACAAGACTAGACTCTCATCTACCCGGAATGCTATAAACGATCTTAAACCCCTCTCATTCATTCTTTTCAAGCTCACTCAACCCTCTAAAGCTACCCTTTCTTTCTCAAGGCTCTTTGTGCCTTGCTAAAGCCATGAATTGAAATAACCACTTCCTCTTTTAAATCTCTAAGGGGAATCTTCTTCAACCTTTAACTCATAGTGAATGGTGTGATTTTTTTACAACTTAGCTCTTCTTTTATTTCTAGGTAGCCTTTCTTTTCTTTGGCCTTTTTGGCTCTTTTGATTTTCTTTTCTTCTTTTCTTAAGGCTACCTAAAACTTTTCATGCTTAGAGCTATACTTTTTAAACACAAGATCCACCATTTCAAACTATGCTTCCCTTACTTTCTACCAAGCCTTTTATCCCTTTCTTTTTACTCCCTTTCCACAACTCAACATGCCAAATGCAAGCATACAATTGTAATTTCAAAACACCAAGCAATACCACGACCCAAACCCCAATTCCTAAGCCTACAACTAGCCCCAAAATGTGAGAGCTAGAATCTACATGAGAGCCTAAACTTGTCGTCTCAAACCTGACACTTTATGCTAAGTTCAATCAAATAAGGCCTCACAAGTATTAACTCTAGAACATTTGGCTTCAAAGGAGGTAAGGTAAGGTGGGAGTACTGATAAACAGGTTTTTTACCGGTTTCTTATCAAAACCTATAGCCTCTTTTTGCAGTTGTAGTACTTTAGGTGTCAATCCAACCTTGGGGTTAAAGATACTAAGAATACAAGAGTTCTATGAAGCTAAGCAGAATTCGGTTTAATTGGGGATCAATCCTAAAACAATTACTTACGGTTATCAAACAGACATGAAAACTATTTTAAAATCCCCACATAAGGGTTATACAACTACTAGATGATTACTAAACAATAAAACAATCAATCTACTAATTTAATAAAATCCAAATCTAAAACCGGATTAACTAGACAATTTGATGGTGAGTAGCAATATTTTCAAAAACTATTCCTAAAAATCAAACAACTACCAAATCAACACAAGACAGTAAAATAAGACTCTAAGCAATTTCTCAAATATTAAAAATAGTAAAAACACAATTTTACAAATTTATAAAAACTCTATTGCATAATTAAGCTAAACTAGAGAATTTTAGAGAAAACAATTTGACTTTAAACAGGGAGAAAATGGTTTTTGGTTTTAAAGTATTAAAAACATATTCAAGGTTGGGATTCATTCTTAGGGAGGTTGAAAATTCGAACTCGGGTTTTGAAAACATATTTTTACACTTTTTAGTGCTAGATTAAAGAGATCTCCATCGAGAATCTCTAGACCTTAAAACCCCCAAATCCAAGAAGAGAATTAGATGAAGAACAAGAAAATACCCAAAATCTAGTTTTCAACCCCCTTAATCATCCCAACCCCAAACCTTGGTGGTTTACTCACAAATCATGTTCATGCCTCTCTTAAACATAAGTTTAGAGGTGATGAACATAATCGGTTTTTAACAAGAAGAAAGATTTGACATTAGAAGGACAAATGAAGAACACTCAAGAACAAGGTAAGAACTCTCTCTCCACGCCTAACTTATAATATGACAAGTGAGAGTAAATTATGATAAGTGTGTGAATAATTGTGTGCATGAAAGTCTTTCTCTCTTTTGTCATAAGGTGAAAACAATTAGAAAATTCTCCACCCTTTCCCTAAAACAAGGGCTGCTTATCTCTTAGGAGACTTTCATGCCAAGGTGGTCCCCTTACTAGAAGACAATCACAGTGATTTTAGAAGAGGTTGTGCGCATGGACTGGCTGATCGAGCCAGACTGGTCGATCGTCCATTCGATCTGCTTCCCGATCGAGTCAGCTGGTCGATCGTCCACTCGATCGGCCATGGATCGTGTCAGCTTGTTCGATTGGCCACTCGATCTTCTTCTTGATCGAGTCAGCTGGTCGATCGGCCAGTCGATCTCTTCTAGATCGAGTCATTCTGCCCGATCGGCCGGTCGATCACAGCTTCTTTGGTTTTGTCCGAGCTTTTCTTTGATTCACGCCAACTCCTAGGCTCTTCTTTCATCTTCTTGTCAATGCTCAGCTCCATCACAGCTCCAAGTACTCTAAACAACCTGAAAATGATGCAAATATGCAAGAAACATGCAAACGCTAATGCAAAGTGATCTAGAACTTAAAATTAGACAAATGATGCAAACTAGCCTATTATGAATGATGTATGCATGAAAACCTACTCTAAATGCATTTCTAAATATACGAAATATATGAGTGTATCTACTCCCCCAAACTTGCTTTTTGCTTGCCCTCAAGCAAACAAAATTCAAGCTAGGAAGAGATGATTAAAAATGGGGGCTCAAATCCAAAAGTGTTTTTCAAATGTATTAATTCAACGGTCCTAGTTCTCAATTCTAGGATGCAGTACACAAGCATTTACTCAAAAGGACTTAGCCATAATCATCACATATCAAATTTCAAATCATAACTTGTTTATTCCAAGCAATTCAAGAATCCTAACCTTTAACATTCATTAAGAGCTCAAACTGTGAATCAAACTTGTGCTTTTAAGACCGAATACATTTGGCAAGGGACAAGGCTATGATATAAAAATGATCTCATTCAAGTGGGTACTCCAAGCGTTGGTTTCTCTCAAAAAGGTTTGAAGTTATGCATAATGCTAAAGGTAAAAGGCAATGCATGCATACATGACTAGACTCACATCTACCCAAGTATACTAACAATGATCCTAATCCCTTTTGTCATTCATTTTTTTATTTTCCAAGCTCACTCACCCTCTAGAGACTACCCAAATCAACAAGGCTAGACACGCCAAGCATAATCCCACAAGAACTCCATCAATCACATTCACTTTTAGGAAAACTTCTTCAACCTTGCTTATAGCTAGTGGTATGGTCACATAAATATTAGCTCTTTTCTTTCTTTAGATAGCCCTTTTCTCAACAATTTTCTTTTATGCAATTGGCAGGGCTCTTTTTTTCTTTTAACTTGAGCTTTTTCTTAACACAACTCAAGACCAACCACTTAGAACTATTTATTCCTTTTTTCACTCATTTCCTTAACACCTTCTCATTTTCAAGCCCGTGAACTCCCAATCCCAAATCAAGCCTAAAACTAGCTTTAATATGCAAAGCTAGCATCATCATGAGAGCCTAAACATGTTGCCCTAAACCTAACACTTTATGCCAAGTTCAAACAGAAAATAAGGCCTCACAATTTGAAATCACACAAGAATTTTGGCTTGAAATAAGGCAAGGGTCAAGGTGTGGTATTCTATTTAGGCTTACAAGAGAGTGGTGAAGTGAATAAGAAAGCCTAAATATTTTTTTTTAATCCATGTATTCTTTTCCAAATGCACAAGTATGATAATTAGATGTTCATGTTAAGGTTCCGATTTATAGGTAAGGATTCAATTCATGCTTGTTTCAACTTTAAGCACCGAAAATCAAGTCAAATGATCCAAGGATGGTTAGAATTTAATTTCAAAGTTGTGCAAAGCATCAAAGAATTATTAACTAGGGCCTTGAACCAATACATGAGCTTAAAACACTTTTTAAGAAGAATTTTTCATCATTGCCCCCTATGCATATATATGGTGCAACGTATATGATAAAAAATCTAGACTCAATCCTACAATATTTGACAATGCAAATGCAAGCTATATGAATTTTTGTTTTGAAATTTTGAAGAATTTTTCTTATTATTTTTTTTTGTATTTTCTATGCAATTTGTTTATGCATGAAGACTCAAATATGCAAAAACAAAATAAGATCCAAATAAAAATATGTCAAAGCACACACTCTCCCCCAAACTTGAATGACAACGTCTCGGTGTCAAGCAAATTTAAGAGGAGACAAAAATCAACAAAGCAAAAATTAAAAATGCATGTTATTTACAAATGTTGGAGTTTTTTTTTTCGGTACCTTGGAGCTAGATATGGCCGGAGCTTGAGGTTGCTCCGGTCCTCCTGCTCTTTCTTGGAGTGTCATGGAGTACTCCCTTGTCCTTGTTCCCAGTTGGACGTTCTTGTAGAGAAGGACGTCCAGCTTGATAATCTTGAGGCTCACGGATTTGTATCCCTCCGGTTGAGTGCCTTCCCACCGTCTCGGCTACTTGCTCGGCTTCATCACTCAAGGTCATTTCTGAGGAGCTTCTCCCTTGGAGAATTTTGACCTTCTTCACTAACTTCTTGATCATCTTGCCTTGCCATTTATTTACCTTACGTTGAATCTCCACTACCGAGGCAAGAAACTTTTCAGCCTTGGTGCGCGGCTCATAGTCTAGCTTGGGAAGATCAAAGCTTGATGGCATTTCAGCATCTGTGGGGGGTGATTCCAGGGATGATTGGGCAGTCTGGGGTGCTGTTGCTATGCATCCAAGAGGCGCATAACACTCCTCATCAGTGGGCAAGAACTCAATGTTGCCGACGCTATCAACTAGCGTTTCCTCCGGGTTGGGTAGGATGCAGGTCTTCTGCTCACGGTTCTCATTGTAGAACAAGTATGCATAGTATCCTGGAGCTGGAGCAGGTCCCAAGGAGTCTGTGTTGATCATGTAGACTTGATCCATGTATGCACGGTCCGCGCAAGGTGTGAATTCAGCAAGGGGTACACCCGCTTGTACAAATAGTGGCGTGAGGAAGCCTCCAATGAGTGCTGATGTTGCCTTGCACTTCATAGCTCAGGCTTTATACTTGACCAAGGATGAGGTCAGGATGCACCCATAGTTCACGTCATCTCCTAGATCATCCACCATTGGTTCATCATTCACCTCGCCATCGCATAGAACATTTTTAACTCCTTGAAAAGGAAGCATAGCTCGTTCTTGGTCACTGTTGCTGTCGTGGATCTCCCACTGAATGTGTTGGCTAGCAGCTTGAGAGTGTATCTTAGCAAGGGATTTCGCACCTTCTTGATTTTGGCGGTGTTGGATTTGTAATCTCCATCGCTAATCAAATCCCATAGATCGCTTGCGGATTTGAATTGTGGGAGCTCCACAAGGCTTGCTGCAGCATTGAGACCGTAAGCTTGGCATAGCTCAGGGATGGATAGGCGGTAGGCTTGCATCCTTATCTTGAACGTGACAAGACCCTCGGTTGGAGTTGGAATGCTTGGATCCTCATATGCGAAATCCAAGGTGGAGAGGAAGTGAAGCGTGGCTTCGGGGTAGGTGGGACAATCCATCCGTGAAAGGCATGCAAGCCCCATGTCTCTGAGCAGCTCATCAAACCCCTCCAACAATCCTAGCTTTTGCAAGAGCTCCCTACTTGCAAATTTTGTGGGCCCAAACCGCAACCTCTCTAGCTTCCTCCTTGTTTTCTTCTCTTCCTTGCTCCACTTAACCGCATCTTCAACTTCTTTCTGTGTCTCCTCTTGTGTAGTCATAGCTCTGCTTCTCTTCCTTGGTGCCATTGTACCTGAAATCCAAAATCTCAAGGAGAAGATGAGAATAGGTGGCGGCTAAGAGAGAAATACAATGTCAAGAGATTAGAGCTTTAAAAACGTTTTTGCACAAGCCCTAGATTTTTGGGGAAAGTTTAGGATTTATCAATAAATATTAGATGAAAATCTCTTTGAGATCAAACTAAATCAAGAAATTTTTCCTAATATTTAGATATTTCTAAAAAATTATCCTTATCCCTTAGCAAATAGTATTCCTTCTTGCAATAAAAATGAAGTTTATGAATAAATTCAATCAAGCTTCAAGAAATTCGAAATACCTTTGCAAATTGGGCGAAAATTAAGCTCTCCTTGTTTTCAAAACCAGAAACTCACACTCTCTCTCTTTGCTAATGAAAAATCAGTTTTGGGTCTAAGAAATGAGAGAGTGTGTGGGGTTTATAAAGAAGAAAGATTTTGGACAAGCATGCAAGTGGGAATTTTAAATTGTGGTCAAAACACAGTTTTCTATGGTCAAAGGAGCCTCATTTGACCACAATTCAAATTCAAAATTTAGAGGGAAGGAGAAAGAGTGGGAAATTTGAAAACTTCACTTGGCGCAAGATCGAGTGAAACGGGTCGATCTATCACTCGATCTCACGCCCATTTTCCTGTGATCGAGTGGCTAGCTCGATTGGCTGGTCGATCTAAAATGGATCGAGT
>JAHZTW010000006.1:33641502-33659229 GCA_020283515.1 Alliaria petiolata
TATGAGTTTTATGAAGATTGCGGAGGCTGAATCGGAATGGAAAGTCTTTGTAGAGTCTGATCTTTAAGTCGCTTTAGGTGGCATGGATTTGAATCGGTTGCAACATCTCGGTACAGCAAGTCAGATGACATCAATTTGCTCTCTACTTGTTCCTAGCTCATCATCTTATGTTTCCAGCTTCCACATTGTCGCCAAATCCATAGAATAACCTGAAATGATGCATATATACAAAAAAAAATGCAAATGCAAATGCAAATGTTCTAAATCCTATAAATGATCAAATACTATGATTATACTTAGTTATAAATGAAATATGGATGAAAACTTATTCTAAATGCATGATAAATATGCGAAATAAATGAGTATATCAAAATCTTGGCGATCTCATAGGCATCCATCGTTATCTCATCAAGCTCTTGAAGTTGTACCAACCGTTTCTCTTGGGCGAACTTGAGATTGTAGTTGAGTTGCTTCACAGCCCAAAGAGCTTTGTGCTCTAATTCCACAGGAAGGTGACAAGACTTTCCATAGAGGAGGTTGAAAGGCGTGGTTCCAATGGGAGTTTTGTAGGCTGTTCTATACGCCCAAAGAGCGTCATCAAGCTTGTTAGACCAGTCCTTTCTAGTGACTCACGCGGTTCTCTCCAAGATGGTCTTGATTTGCCTGTTTGAAACCTCCACTTGGCCACTTGTTTGAGGGTGATAGGGCGTGGCCACCTTGTGCTTAACACCATGTTTCTTCAAGAGACTTTCAAAAATTTTGTTGATGAAGTGGTTGCCTCCATCACTAATCACCACTTTAGGGATTCCAAATCTTGGGAAGATGATTGTTTTGAAGAGTGTAACCACCACTTTTGAATCGTTTTTTGGTAAGGATGTACTTGTTGCCATAAGATGATGGAAATGGCCCCATAAAATCGATTCCCCACACGTCAAAGATCTCTACTTCAAAGATTGGTTCTTGTGGCATTTCGTTTCTTTTGGTGATGTTCCCGGCTCTTTGGCATGCTTCACATGACTTGATGAATTCATGTGCATCTTTAAAGAGTGTAGGCCACCAAAACCCAGCTTGGAGAACTTTTGTAGCAGTCTTGAAACTCGCAAAATGTCCTACATATGTCATACCGTGGCAATGTAGAAGTATGTCTCTCGCCTCTTCTCTTGTGACACATCTTCGGTATAGGCTGTCCACACACCTTCTGTATAGGTAAGGGTCATCCCAAAAGTAGTGTGAGACGTCCCTCATAAATTTCTTCTTGTGGTACCGGTCCAGATGAGTAGGTTCTTCTCCACAAGCTAAGTAGTAGACAATATCCGCATACCAAGGGAGATCTTCTTCCCTTAGACTCAAAACTTCTTCAAGCTCCTCTTCTAGCCTTGCACATACCACGGTGTTGACCATCATAAGTTGCTCTTCAGGGAGTGAGTCATCCAAAGGTAAGACTTCATCCACCCTTATTCATGAAAGATGATCTGCTACACCATTCTCTATGCCTTTCTTATCTTTGATCTCCATATCGAATTTTTGCAAGAGAAGGATCCACCTTAGTAGTCTTGGCTTGGTATCCTTTTTGGAGTAGATGTACCTCAGTGCTGCATGATCAGTGTATACAATCACCTTAGAGCCCACCAAGTATGACCGGAACTTCTCAAATGCAAAGACCATCGCTAGGAGCTCCTTCTCGGTAGTTGCATATTTCACTTGTGTATCGCCCAAGGTGCAGCTAGCATAGTAGAAAACATGCAATCTCTTTTCTTTCCTCTGCCCCAAGGCAGCTCCTACAGCATAGTCACTAGCGTCGCACATGATCTCAAAGGGAAAGTCCCAATCCGGAGCTTGGACTATTAGTGCGGTTTCTAGCGCGTTTTTGATGGTTTTGAACGCTAGGTGGCATTCTTCATCAAAGTTGAACTCAGCTTCTTTGCATAGTAGCCTTGTTAGAGGACGTGCTAGCTTGGAGAAATCTTTGATAAACCTCATGTAGAAGCCGGCATGTCCCAAGAAACTTCTTATGCCCTTCACGTTAGCCGGAGGTACCAAAGTGACCATCACTTCCACCTTTTCTCTATCTACTTCAATGCCTTTTCCTGAGATCTTGTGACCAATGACAATCCCCTCTGTTACCATGAAGTGGCATTTCTCCCAATTAAGCATGAGATTGGTCTCCTCACACCTCTTGAGCACCCTGCACAAATTAGACAAACAAACACCAAAGGAAGAGCCATACACGGAGAAATCATCCATGAATACCTCAACCATCTCCTCAATCAAGTCAGAAAATATAGACATCATGTATCTTTGAAATGTAGCAGGAGCATTATGAAACAAGCGTTTTTACACTTGCAAGCAATTCCTCAATTGCTCATATCATTGCAATATATTGAGGTATCAATCCATCTTGGGAGATGATGCAATAAGAATACAAAGTTAAGTCTAAGCTAAGCTAGAATGATAAAAGCAAGTCACAAACAAGTATTGAAAGCTAAACACAAACTAAAAGAGGTACTACTAGAGCAATACTATGAAACTAAGCCTTAATCACTACTAATCAAGATACTAAGCAAGGATTACTACTAAGTAAGATTATCAATTGACTAAATCGAAACCTAGGGATGGAATCATTGATTTGGGAAACTAAATGGACAACCTTGCAATCATTTAAGCAACTAATCAAGCTAACTCTATACCTAGAACACTTAATTTAGATTAGACCATGATGTGTGGCTCAAATCCCTTTGTTAATCNAAATCCGATTACAGCCGAGGGGATACCGACAAACACGACCCAACTCAACGCAAACAATGCTGCGGTAATGCAGGCCCGAGTGGAAGGAGATGTGGGCGACACGGAGCACGAGCATGACTCGGGCGAGGAAGATGAAGATCTCGCGTGGAACGAACACGCTCGATACCCGGAAGAGGATGGAAACATCAATCGGAGCCGCTTCACCCCACACAGACAAGGGAGCCGAGGAGGAGATGCCCTAGGCGAGATCCGAGCCGACTTAGCCCGAGCGAAGGCCAATGTGCGAGCCATCCGATCCGAGGTACACAAGGTCACCAGCGCGGCGCCGGAGATAGACTTGATACTTGAGGAAGCCCAGAAGACTCCGTTTACCGTTTGGATCACCGAAGCGAGAGTATCTGATCCTGGAAAAATCCGACTCCCCACCTACGAAGGAACAACCGATCCGAAGGAGCATGTCCGGGCGTTCAACACCGCGATGGCACGATCCAAATTCAAGGAGAATGAACGGGATGCCGGTTTTTGCCTTCTCTTCGTGGAAAGTCTGCAAGGAGCAGTTCTCGAATGGTTCTCACGTTTGGAACGAAATTCTATCGACAACTTCAAAGGGCTAACCAAGGAATTCATGAAGCAGTATTCCATGTTCATGAGTCAAGGCGTTTCAGATGCTGACCTCTGGACCTTGTCCCAAGGACCAACCGAGCTACTTGGAGCGTTCATGGGACGCTTTAAAGCAGTTATGTCACAAGTGGAGGACATAAGCGACAAGGGAGCTCTCGTCGCTTTGAGAAAATCTCTCTGGTATAAGTGGGAGTTCAGGAAGGAAATAAACCGAAACAAGCCGCAAACAATCCAGGACGCAATGCACCGCGCCTCGGACTTCATTCTAGAAGAGAAAGAATTCAAAACTCTGGACCAGCGTTACGGTTCAGCGAAGACACCGAGTAAGAGTCAAGTCGTGATGCCGAGCCAGCCGTCTCAGAAGAAGAGTTACCAGAACAACTCGTACGTACATCACGAAGGGCCTAATTTCCGTGGAGCCCATAACTATCAAATAGGCGCCGGACGAGGCAATACTGCTTGGAACACTTGGACGAGGAACCCGAGCTCGTACGACGAGAAGGCATACTGCGAAGTGCATAAGGCCTATGGACACCCGACGTCAAAGTGCCGGAAAATCGGAGCTAAGCTCACGGAAAAACTCATAGCCGGAGAGCTCGGCGACGCGATAACCTTGAAGGACCTCGAAGGAGAAGTGGCAGAAGAAACCGAGCTATGAGGCGAGCAAACCCTTGAAGGAAAAGGTCCCGAGCCGAGGAGGGATCCCGAAGAAAGAGCATGCGCACCCTCGAAGCGCGGCAGGAAAAATGACAAGAAAACCGAGTCGGGAGCGCGGCAAAAGATAAACATGATAATGGACGGGTCGCAGTATTGCCGAGACACTATCTCCGCGATCAAATCCTTTCAACGGCGAGCCGACGCTAGCATCAATTGGTCCGCACAAACAAAACATTCAAACGACATTATCACCTTCGAAGAGCGGGAGACCACAGTCACCGACAGGCCGCATAACGACCCTCTCGTTATCGAACTGACGGTGAAAGATCATGACGTGGCAAGAGTCCTCATCGATACCGGGAGTTCCGTAGACGTTATTTTCCGAGATACCTTGGCCAAAATGGGGATCGATATGTCTGAAGTCAAGTTGATGATAACAAGCTTTTTGTGTGATCAAAAACCTTAATATGCTCATGTCATTGCAATACTTAAAGGTCAATCCAACTTTGGTGTTTGAACAATACCAAGAATACACAAGCCTTTTGTGAATCTAAGTGAAATCCGAATATTTGGGGGTAAAACCGAAATAAAATGATTGCAACTACAGAATTACTTGGAAAACTATTTTAAAATCCCAGGAGGGATGTCTACTAGCTAGCTGAAGGCTTCTAAGAATTTTAAACAAGCAACTACTAGTTTTAGAAAATCGGAATCTAAGATGTGACAAAACAGGGAATTTCTAGCCAAGGGAAAGATTTTTAAAAACTAAAAATAAAAATCTAATGACTTCTAAAATCTACCAGAATGCGAAACAAGCTACTGAGGGATTTCTAAAATACTAGCTAATGCAAAAACACTACTTTATGAATTTATAAAGCTATTAAGCAAGAAAAAGACAACTAGATGATTTTTGAGCTAAAAGATTAAGACTTTGAACTAAAGGAAGTTGATTTTGTGTTTTTAAAAGCTAAGGGAGGATTTGTCTTTGGGGATCATGTTTAAAGGGGTTCAAGTTTAAGACTTTATATTTTATAAAAATGGATCTACTCATTTCTAGTGAGCTCTCTCTAAACCTTGAGAAGCTAATCTAGTTTTACCCATGGTTTGTGGTGTAAAACCTTTTCTCACCCCTTCCTCCTAACCCATGGTTCGTGGTGGAAAAAAGAGGTCAGAAACGTGAAGCATATATCTCAAATCTTGGTCTTACTAACCCCCCTCGCATCCATGGTGTGTAGGAAGGGATGGGTTAGTATCTTGGATTTGGTTTTAAGGGATTCCCTAGATCTTTCTAGGACAAGGAAATCCCTGAAATCAAAGAGGTCTTTCTCAAGATCCTCTTGCCTTAAACCCCCAAATCTAAGAAGAGATTTTGTTAAGAACTAAAGGAAACCAAAGCATAAACCCTTAAACCCCCTTAATCACCCCAAACACAAAACCTTGGAGGATTACTCACTCCTCATGATCGAACCACTCACAAACATAAGTTTTGAGGGATTCAACATGTTCGAAATAAGCAAATAGAAGATTTAAGCAATAAAAACTGGAAATACTCGATTGAAATATCAAGAACTCTAATGTTTTTCAAAAGAAGAAAACTTAGAACAAGAAAAACTAGAGAGAAAATGGTAGCTAGACCTAAAGGGGAAAAAGACAATGAGAATATTCGATGCTGATCCCCAAAATAGGATTAGCTGTCTTCTCTCATCAAAAAGTGGTCCCCCACAAAATTACAAAAAGCAAAAAGTAAAGCAAGAGGATAAGGTTGCGCCTGGGTATCACAGATCGAGCTCGGAAGTCGATCTCTCGGGTCGATTTGGAGTTGGTCGATTGGCTTGGTCGATCTTCCTGCACGATCGTCCATCTTGATCTGGTTGGCTACTCGATCTCTTCTGGATCGAGTCCTTTGGTCCGATCTGCTGCTCGGTCTCGGCTCCATTCTCCTTGTGCGAGTCCTTCTTGGTGCTTCCACGAATTCCTGAGCTATCTTCTCGAACATCCCTCAAACTCCAGCATAGCCTCCAAAGCTCCAAGTACCAAACAACCTGAAAAGCATGCAAATATGCAAGAAACTATGCAAATGCTAATGCAAGGAGTTCTAGGACCTAAAATGTGGTAAATGATGCAAACTAGGCTATTATGCAGGATTTACAGATGAAAACCTATCCTAAATGCAAGCTAAATGTGCGAAATATGAGAGTATATCAACTCCCCCAAACTTGCCTTTTTGCTTGTCCTCAAGAAAACAAAGACTAATAAGGGAGAGAGGTTTGAAGGTGGGAGCTCAACATCCAAGATTATCAACAATAATAATCAACTCAACATCCTAGTTCTTAGTTCTAAAATGCAGGTGAATCATTCTACTCAATAAGAGTTAGCCATGCCCATTTCAACATTCAATTGCACTAAGATTTCAATCAAAACAAGCCTCCCTATCAAACCAACTCTTTAACATTCATTAAGTTTGTAACCGTGAATCATGACATTGCAAGGAAAGTAAATTCATTTGGCTAAGGGTTTTAGGCTTTGAGATAAAAATGATCTCAATTCATCCGGTTTTGCATTTAAGTAGGGGTGACACTCAAGAAAGATTGAACCATATGCATAATGCTAAAGGTAAGAAACAAGTGATGCATACAAGCATAGATTTTCATCTACCCAAAATGCTATCAATGATCTTAAACCCCTCTCATTTTTTTTTTTTTTGCTCACTCAACCCTCTAGAATCTACCCTTTCCCAAGGCTTTTTATGCCTTGCTAAACCTTTTTGAATTGCAAATACATTTCTTTCTTTTAAGGCGCTAAGGGGAACTTCTTCAACTTAAGCGAATGGAGTAGTCTATATATCAACTTAGCTCTTCTTCTTATCTCTAGGCAGCCTTGTATATTTTTTTCTTTCTTTGGCCTTTTGGCTCTTTTGATTTCTTAAGACCACCTAGCATTTTTTTTTTATTTACTTAGAGCTATTCTTCTCTTGTTTTTTTTTTTTTCAAGACTCCCCATTTCAAACCATGTTTTCCCCTTATTCTTGCCGAACCCTTCATGCAACTCTTTCTTTACAAACTTTTCCACAATCAACAAGCATAACCACGGCCAAACAAACCCCCTTAATCCTAAGCCTAAAGCTCACCTCAAAATGCAAGGTTAGAATCTACATGAAAACCTATACTAGTCGTCCCAAACCTAACACTTTATGCTAGGTTCAATCGAAATAAAGGCCTCACAAACAATCACACAAGAACAATTGGCTTCAAAGGAGGTAAGGTTTGGTAGGGGTTCTACTTGAGCTAGCAAGAGGGTGGCAAAGTGGATAAGAAAGCTCAAGTATTTTAATCCATGAATTTACTTTCAATGCAAGCATGATAATTAAATGTCAAAATTCGGTTTAAGTGAGTAGAGTTGGCTATCAAATTCAAGACCCTATTTCGACCAAAATCTAGTGACAAATGAGGTGGTCCAAGCATGGTTCTTCCTAAATTTCAAATGTATACACAAGCATTAGAGAACTACTAACTAGGGTATTGAATTGATTACAAAAGTTTAACAATGTACAAGGGTTTTGCTCATCATTGCTCCCTATGCATATGCAAACATCCTAAATGATAAAATTCTAGACTCAAGCCTAAAATGTAAATGCAAGCTACATGAATGTTTTTGAAATTTTTTGTATTTTATTAATTTTTTTTTTTTTTGTTTTTTTTTTGTTTTTTTTTTAATGCACTTAGATGAGACTCAAGGATGCAAACACAAAATAAGATCCAAATAAAAACATGTCAATGCACAAACACTCTCCCCCAAACTTGAATGACAACGTCTCGGTGTCACACAAGTCCAAGAGAGAGCAAACACACAATGCAAAAGATAAAACTAAAAATGTGTGGTATATACAAGGGTTGTTGTTTGTGTACCTCAATCCTGCGAAGTGGAGGAGGAGGTTGGTGAGGAGGAGTCTATGGAGATGGAAATTGTTGCTGTGCTTCCAAACGCCATGTAGCACTCATCATCCGGGGGCAGGAACTCGAGTCCTTCTAGGCTGTTGGTTAGCATATCGTGGGGGCTTGGAAGGATGTAAGCCTTTTTCCTGTTTTGCTTATTCTTGAAGTAATAAGCAAACGTGTTTGGAGCTGGTAGGGGTCCAAAGAAATCCTTAGCGAGCATGTAGTTATGATCCATGTATGTCATCTCGGTGCATGCTTGAAAAAATGAGAGGTCCACTCCCGCTTTCTCGAAAAGGGGAGTTAGAAATCCCCCTATGTTGATGGAGCATGATCTCGACCTTCGGACCATTCCCTTGTAGTTCACCAACGAGGCAGCTATGATGCATCCGTAGTTGACATCTTGGCCGAAGTTATCATCAACCGGGTCTTCGTCGTTGACCGTGATCCATCCTTCGTCCCACAAGACATCTTTCAAGCCCTCGAAGAGAAAACTAAGCTCCTTCCTTCCCAAGGTTGAATCACATATCTTTCCAGCAATGGTGTTAGCTAGGAGCTGCAGCGTGTATCGAAGCAAAGGATTCCTAACTTCTTCAACTTTGGACTCGTCGCACCTAAGGTCTCCTTCACCGATTAGATCCCACAATGCCTTGGCCGACTCAAACTGCGGGAACTCGACAAGAGGGGCTTCGGGATTAAGCTGGTAAGCTTCGCAGATGTCCACATCAGTTAGGTGGAAAACATTTCCCCGGACCTTGAACGTCATGTGTCCCGATTGAGGAGTTGGTGATCTCGGCTTGTCGTAGGCAAATTCCATCGTGGATAGGAAATGCAATGTCACCTCCGGATAGGTTGGACAGTCCATGGTAGACAACATGCTGAGCTCCATGTTGTGGAGCAACTCATTAAAGGGGCCGAGGAGTCCGATATTGTCCAAGAATGTTCGACTTGCAAATCTTGTAGGTCCAAAACTCCTATCCTTGAGCCGCATGCGAGTTCTCTTCTCTTCTTCAGTCCATACCANCCAAAAGGCATTCTCCTATATGTATAAGTTCCATAAGGACAAGTGAATGTTGTCTTTTCTTGATCATTAGGGTGAATCGGGATTTGAAAGAAGCCACTATAACCGTCTAGAAAACAGTAATAGGGGTGGTTGACTAATCTTTCTAGCATTTGGTCAATGAATGGGAGTGTGAAATGGTCTTTCCTAGTGGCCTTGTTATGTTTTCGATAATCTATACACATCTTATGACTTGTGATGATCCTAGAAGGTGATAATCTATACACATCCTATGACCTGTGATGATCCTAGAAGGTATTAGTTTATCATTCTCATTTTTTATAACCGTGATACCACCCTTTTTAGGCACGACATGAACCGGTGAGATCCACGTGCTATCACTTATGGGGTATATCACGTTGGCCTCTAAAAGTTTTAGATTTCTTTCTTAACCACTTCTTTTAAGTTCGGGTTCAAGCGTCTTTGGTGTTCAATTGAAGAAGTGTTCTCATCATCTAAATGAATCCTATGAGTACAAAGTAATGGTGAAAGGCCCTTGATGTCACTGAGAGAATACCCAATGGCCTTCCTATACTTTCTCAATTCCCTAAGGAGTGAGTCTAACTCATCATCATTCAGGCTATCATTAACAATGATCGGGTAAGTCTCATTCGGTCCTAAGAAAGCGTACCTTAGCCCATTTGGTAGCTCCTTAAGGTCCACCTTTGAGGCTAGCAGCTCACTCCAGTCCTCCTCTTATCTTTTGTTGAGGTTGCTGTCCTCATTTGCCTCCTTAGATCCCGAGTCATGAGCTTCCAATTTACCTTCATCAAACGTCTGTGCCGCTGAGATCGAGTGGACGGGTCGATCTACCACTCGATCTGGGTTGGATCGAGTAGACTCCCTCGATTTGCTCAGTCGTTATTCATTGAATCGGGCAGGAGATCGAGTCAGGTGCTCGATCTCTTCCTTGAACCGAGTAGATGTGTCGATCAGGCTATCGATCTCTTCCTCCGATCGTGTAAGCTGATCGATCTCGCAGTCGATCTCCTTGACAATCTTGCGAGAATCAAGGATGCGAACATACTCTTGGGTCTGATCACTTAGGTAGCCATACTCTCCACACTCCTTTGTCAGTGCCAACAGTAGATGATCCTCTTGACCCAATTCCTCTAGCAATTTATTAGCTAAAAGATCCATAGCTTCAATGTAGAAAACTTGTCCATCAATTGTCGGTTTCTTCAAAACCTCATTGATATCAAAGTTAAGCTTGATGTCTTTGCCCAAGTGCAGCGAAATCTTGCCATTCTTGACGTCTACTATGGCTCCAGCAGTTGCCAAAAACGGTCTTCCAAGGATTAAAGGATCCTTGGGTTCTTTATCCATTTCAAGAACAACCAAAATCTGTGGGGACACTCACGTTGCTTATCCTCACAGGTAAGTCTTCAAGCATTCCTACCGGGAGTCTTACACTTCTGTCAGGCAAGATCATTGAGATCCTGCATTCCTTAAACTTGGTGAAGTCTAGCTTCTTTGCAATGGAGTAGGGCATTAAGTTAATGCTTGCTCCTAAGTCGCATAAACAGTTGCTAAACCTCAACGGCCCTAGCGCACAAGGTATGGTGAATGAGCCTGGATCTCCTAGCTTCTTTGGTACTATCTCCTTTTGGATGATTGCACTGCACTCTTGACTCAATACCATGACCTCTTGACATTTTTTAGCTGTCTTGGCAAGTGTATCCTTCAGAAACTTGTCATACTTCGGTACCATGGCCAAACAATCAAGTAAAGGCAATTTCAGTTCAACATTTCTCAAATGTTTTTCAAACAAGGCTCTGTGCTTCTCAATCAGCTGCTTCTTGAAGTGTCCAGGGAAGGGGATCTTTGGTTTATAAGGTGGAGGTACGAAAATATTTTTTTCTTTGCTTGCTTCCCCCACTTGTTTTTCCAAAACCGCTTCTTTGCCTTTTCTTGCCCTTTCAATGTAGACATTGTCAAAGGTGATCTCTTGATCATTTGAAAGATCACTCCCCCCTTCTTGAATCACAATGTCCTCATTGTCTTTAGCTGTGGACCGTGGTTGTACTTCCTTTCCACTCCTTAGAGTGATCACGTTTGCATACTCCTTGGGATTGGTCTCACATTGGCCGGGTAAACTAGCTTGGCCGCTTGTACTAGCTTTTCCTTTCTCCAGCTGACAAATTTTGTTGTTGATGTTGCTGATCTGCGTAGAGACCTCAGTAAGGGAGGAGTCCAACCGGTTGTTCATATCAGCAAATTTTTGATTTGTAGATGCTTAGTCTTGGAGAAGTTGTTGGAACATAGCTTGTACCGGATCTTGAGGTGGCGCTTGAGTTTGTTGTTGCTGCGGCACGAAACCAGGAGGGTAAGGTTTGTTTCCTTGTTGTTGGTGTCCTTGGTAGTTGCCTTGGCTTTGCACTTGATACCCATTGTTTTGTTGAAATCCACCTTTGTTGTAAGGAACAAACGGTTTCAAGAAGCAAATTAGGTCCTTTGGATTTTCCACATTGGTGCTTCTGTAAGACAAGTTGTTGTTGTTGCCTTGATACCTTGTAAGACAAGCATATCCCTGTGGTTTAGGATAATCTTGGCCAGCAACATAATTCGCTTTTTGAAACTCCTCCTCATTCCTCTCTTGGAACAAATCCGCAGCTTCACCAACAAAGTGCACATGTTTTTGGCTAGCAAGCATCATCTTGTCAATTTTTGCATGGAGTGACTTCAGCTCCTTCTTGTGTGCCTCCAGCTCATGACCTCTTGGTGCTCGGTCATAGTTCTCAGAATAGTTTCCATCACTCAAGGCCAAGTTTTCAATCAGCTCCATTGCACATCTTATCCAAGGAAATTTCCTTTGCTTGTTGTGTCAAGTAACATGCGAATCTTTGGCGAGGATCCACGGTATATTGTGCTCAAGAGCGTCTCCTCAGTGAAGCCATGGTGAGGACACTGAATGGTGTAGTCCTTGAAGCGCTCCATTGCTTCACTAAAGGTCTCATTTTGCCTTTGTGTGAAACTGCTTATTTTACTTCTTAGCCTAGCCGTTCTTGTGCTTGAGAAGAACTTTGACATGAAGGCTTTCTTGCATTCAACCCAGGAGGTGATTGTGCCTTGAGGTAGGGTCTTCTCCCAATGTCTGGCTTTGTCCCCAAGAGAAAAAGGGAAAAGTCGTAGCTTGAAGCTATCCTCCGAGATGCCGTTTATCTCGATCATTCCACACGTTTGCTCGAAGTTGTCCAAGTGCTCCAGTGGATCTTCCATTGCCAGGCCATGAAACTTGCTGTTCTGGACCATAGACACAAATCCAGGCTTGATCTCGAAGTTGTTGTTTTGCACCGGTGGTGGAGTGATGCCAAAGTGATTTGTGTGGGTGTTTGGTGCATCACCCGCACCAATGATACGTGGTGCTCTTGGGAGGTGGTAAGGGTGTCCAATGCCTCTGCCAGCAGCAGCATGTTGAGGTGGATCCTCCACCTGGTCGTGTTCAGCCATCACCTCTTGATGGTACTCGTCAATTTCGAGTAGTAGTCTTTCCCTCCTATGTCTTGCACTTCCAAGGTGATAAATCTTGTCTAGTGGCGTGAGCAAGTTGTTGTCACCTCTAGACCTCAGGTTCATATACCTGAAAACCCAAGTAGACAAGTAGAGAAATTAGTAACCAAATACAAAATAAAAACTTAGTCTCCACTAAGCTCCAAATCCTAATACTTTCACTTAAAACCCAAGTTTGGCAACGGCGCCATTTGATGACTAGCTTTTTGAGCAAGTTTAATCAAACCTAAAGCATAGTTCTTTTTTTGTTGTAATACTTCAGGTGTCAATCCAAATTGGGGTGAAAGATACTAAGAATACAAGAGTTCAAATGAAGCTAAGTGGAATTCGGGTTATTTGAGGAACAATCCTATGAAAATTACTTGCGGTGATTATACAGACACGAAAACTATTTTAAAATCCCTGCAGAAGGGTTATACAACTAGTAGATGACTTCTAAACAATTAAACAACCGATCTAATAATTTTTTTAAATCAAAATCTAAAACCGGATAAACTAGACAATTTTTAGGTAAGTAACAAGATTTTCAAAAACTATTTCTAAAAATCAAACGACTACCAAATCAATACCAGACAGAAAACAAGACTCTAGACAATTTCTAAAATACTAAAAATAACAAAAACACAATTTTACAAATTTAGAAAACTCTATTGCATAATTAAGCCATCTAAGAGGTTTTTAGGGAAAATAATTAAACACAAAACTAAAGGGAAATGGTTTTAAGTTTTCAAAGATTAAAAACAGATTCAATGTTGGCATTCATTCTTAGGGAGGTTGAAAATTCGAACTTGGGGATTTGAAAACATAATTTTCTACACTTTTTAGTGCTATCTCTAAGTCTTAAGAAACCAAACTAGATTTACCCTTGATGTGTGGTGTAAATCCTTTTTTAACCCTTTCCTCCTAACCCATGATGTGTGGTGGAAAGATAAGGTGAAGAACATTAAGCATGGATCTTAAAAATGGCTTAACTAGCTCCCTAAGCATCCATGATGTTTGGGAAAGGATGAGCTAGTCTCTTGGATTCGGTTTTAAGGGATTTCCTAAGTCTTGTTAGGATAAGGAAATCCCTAAGATTAAAGAGATCTCCATGAATCTCTAGACTTTAAAACCCCCAAAATCCAAGAAGAGAATTAGATGAAGAACAAGAAAAGACCCAAAATTCTAGTTTTCAACCCCCTTAATCATCCCAACCCCAAATCTTGGTGGTTTACTCACAACTCATGTTCTTACCTCTCTTAAACATAAGTTTAGAGCAGATGAACATGATCGGTTTTTACAAGATGAAAGATTAGACTTTAAGAAAACAAAGATACTTGAATCAAATCCAAAATACAAGAGTTTTACACAAGAAATCAACAAGAAAACAATCAAGAACTATCAATAACAAGGTGAGATCAAGGAAGAACACTCAAGAACAAGCAAGAACACACCGTTTTCTCTCTCTCACGCCTAGGATAGAATATGACAAGTGAAAGTAAATTATTATAAGTGGATGAATCATGGATCCACAAAAATCTTCCTCCCCTAGAAGTCATAGGGAAAATATTATGAAATTGTCCACCCTTTCCCTAAAACAGGGCTTCTTGTCTTGTAGAAGACTTTCATGCCAAGGTGGTCCCTTCACTAGAAGACAATCACTTAAGTTGAGAAGAGGTTGCTGCGCCTGGCTTGGAAGATCGAGTCAGATTGGTCGACCGTGGACTCGATCTGCGCTTGGTTCGGGTTGGCCGGTCGATTATCCACTCGATCTCTCCTAGATCGAGTCATCCTGCTCGATCTTCCTCTCGATCGTGGTTGAATCGACTTGGCTTGGTCGATCTTCTAGTCGATCTCTCTTAGATCGAGTCATTCTGCTCGATCTGCTCCTCGATCTTGGCTCCTTTGCTTTTGTCCGAGTTCCCCTAAGTGGTTCCATAAATCTCCAAGCTGTCCTTTGAACTTTCTTGAGCTCCAGTCATTCTCTACATCTCCAAGTACTCTAAACAACCTGAAAAAGATGCAAATATGCAAGAAACCATGCAAATGCTAATGCAAAGTGTTCTAGGACTTAGAATGAGATAAATGATACAAACTAGCCTATTATGAATGATGAATGCATGAAAACCTATTCTAAATGCATGCTAAATATGCGAAATATATGAGTATATCAAGGGACAGCAGAAGATGATAGTGGATTTCAATGGGAAGATTGATTCACTGTATCAAGACCTGAATGGAAAGATTGAGAGCATGAGCTCTCACATGAAGAAGCTGGATGTTCAAGTTGCTCAAACCCCAGAAGCTGTTAACAGGTAAGAAGGATTCCTTCCAGGGAAGACTGCTACCAATCCCAAACGCCATGTGAACGCTGTCACATTGAGGAGTGGGAAGAACCTTCAGCCTGTGCAGAAAAGAGAGCTTAGTACTGAAGAATTCGAGGAGTTTGAAGAAGTTAAAGATGCTGCGGAGCCAGTGTCGATCGACACTCCTGTGTGTCGATCGACACCCATGAAGATTCACGACAAACCAGACAGATCGGACAAACTCGACGCGAAAGACTCGTCACCAAAGACAAGTGTCGCTCTGGTCGGGCAACACCAGATCAGCTCACATCAACAAAGGTTGCAGAAGAAAGGGTCTACAAACCAAAGATTCCTTTTGATGCGTTATGCAGGAAGCGATTTGGAGTGAATAACACGAAACGTAACCGGATAGATAGGAAGATCGGGATCACAACAACTCGTAAAGCCGAAGCACCAAAGCTGATAAAGAAACCCGTTGAGCTAACACCACACCTGGATAAAGTCGCCACCACCAGATGATAAAGACGCTCGAAAACCACCACCAATGACTCTCCCAAAATCAAAAGATAAAGGTAAAGATCTAAACAGATCCAAAGGGGTTACAAAAGACTCTCCAAATTACTTGACAACTCTGTGTGTTTTATTAATGCATAAGAGCCTCATTATATAGAGGAAATACAAGCATTGTGTCCATTGGACTTACATTAAATGTAGTCAAGACCGGAAATCAAAATACTAGAAAACTAGACTGAATGTGGTAAAAACTAGGCAACAATAAATAAGGAAGACCAAGACCAAAGACTAAATGAGATGAATGACTCTTGAGCTGCATTCCCTTCCTTTGACAGAATCTTGACTACGTAGACGAACTATATTGATGAACTATATAGCTGACGAATGTAGCTGATTATGTAGTTCGAATATATAGCTTCACAAGTCTGCCGTGAATTCTCAGAAGTCTGCTTTGTATTTTCAGAAGTCTGCCAAAAACACCATAGTGTAAGCCAGCCCATTCTGTTTCTCAACTTCTTGCGTATCCTCCTTGTCTTGCTCTCTTGCTCCCGCATCAGTCTCTCCTCTTGATACCAAAGAAGTCTAAGAAGGAGCTACTAGATGCCAGATGCAAGGCAATCATGGATAGACTAGTGGTTGAAATTCCTTTGATGGATGCCATTAGAGCTACTCCAGTGATAAAGAGATACTTGAAATGGATAATGACCAAGAACATGGATATGGAGGAAGGAGTAATGATGATATCGGAGCAAGTCAGTGCTGTAATTCAGAACAGGCTTCCAGAAAAACTCTCCGATCTTGGAAGTTTTGTTCTCGATTGTTCCATATTCTCAGACAAGTTTGGGAGATCTCTCTGCGATCTAGGATCAAGTGTAAACTTGATGCCTCTCTCAGTTGCTCATAGGCTGGATATGACAGACTTCAAGACCACCAGAATCTCCTTAGTCTTTGCTGATCGTTCTGTCAGGATCCCTGAAGGTGTTTTGGATGATGTTCCTATCAAAGTGGGAGATACTTTGTTGCTAAGCAAGCTGCGAAAATTTCGTAAGGCTCTTGGCTATTCTCTTGATGATATTTCAGGTAACTCACCAGACTGTTGCATGCATCGAATTCACCTTGAGGATGAGACGAATCCCGAGTAGGCTGAATCCAAACCTGATGGAAGTTGCAGCATCCGCGACCAGAAATCCCGAGTATGGTCGTGCGGGTCATAGGATGGCCGTTGTATATACGTTCTGATTCGAGTGAGGTTAACCGTGTTCATGTAAAGACGTTGTACAGTGACTGTGTTCGGGAGGTTATGGACCGTACCGTGGCTGTGTTCGTGAGGCTATCGACCATAGCCAGGTAAAACTGTGATTATGTCGGTCCATAATTCGGCGCGTCGGCTGGAGCGTGGCTGGGCGGTTTAGTTAGGGTTTTCGGACTATATAAAGGGATTACCCCCGTGGCCGCGTGCTTTAGTCGCAACATATCCGAGAGAAAACCCTAAGAGGCAATTTTAGCCGAGAGAGAGAAGTTCTGTTCGAAAGGAGATCGGCTGTGTTCGAACGATTGTGACCATAGCCGAGAGGAATCCGACTGTGTTCGAAGGGATCCCGACCGTAGTCGAAGGTGCGCGACTGCATCCGAGGGATATTCGATTGTGTCCGGGCTATAGTCGAGGTAAGCCGAACATTATCGTGAGATTTCTGTCTGAGCTGATTCCACCGAGACATAATCGTGTAATCTGACTGTAGGCGAGGATTGGCCGAGTCATCTGAGTTTTGTCCGAGCGGATTGTGGATTATCCGAGAGCACGTCGAATCCGTCCGAGAGCACTTCGAATCCGTCCCAGCGAATTCGGTAAGTGTTCAGATAAGTCGATTCGTGCCGAGTTTCTGTCGAAAGTCATTCGACTAATCCGTCTGTTTTGTGTTGTTTCCGAGGGGATTCAGATTATGGTTCGAGGAAAAATGAACGGATAGGAAGATATCTGAGAGGAGATAAGATCTCGCGAGTGTAGCCGTAGCGATAGCCGGGAGGACCCGGCTGTGTACGACTAGCACCGAATCTGTTCTAGGTGATGTGTGATTCACGCTAGAGCCGAACCGAGTCCATAAGTCATGGTCCGCGAGTTAGGGTAGATGATCATATCTGTTTTCTGTGCCTGCTTGGTAAGTGTCAATGTGAATTGTTTAGCTGTTGTATGCTTGCGTTTCTGTTATTGGCGGTGGTACGGGATGACCGTACTCACTAAGCATTTCTGGTAATGCTTACGCCTCTCTTTTGTGTTGAGTGTGCAGGTAAGGAAATTATCCGGGACGTTTAGTCTTGAAGGCGGACTTGAAGGCAGTGAAGAAAGAGTGGATTAGGACTCGGTTTTGGGGGTTTTATTTATCATGAGTTATTCTGGATATTGGCT
>JAHZTW010000006.1:33659410-33702181 GCA_020283515.1 Alliaria petiolata
AGAGTGGATTAGGACTGGGTTTTGGGGGTTTTATTTATCATGAGTTATTCTGGATATTGGCTTTGTTTCTGTTCATGACTTAGATCGAATTTGGCTAAGTTAGTTTTCTGTTTAAGAACCTCTGTTATACGTTTGGAACTGGATTAAATGCATTAAGAATGGGCTTTTATGAATCGAATCTGTTGCTTAAGTTTTAAGAAAAATCTGAAAATTATGCTAAGTATGAATTCTGCCTAGAGTTAGACTCGGAACGGCCGGCCCAGATAGGATTATCGGGTTGGGTCGTCACAGGTGGTATCAGAGCATGGTCGATTCTAGGATAGTTCATTTGCATGGTTGGGGTTAGAAATATCCACCTTTCACTGCCGAGTCTCGCGGACTGTTGTTTCTGTGGAGTTTGGAACTCTTGTCTCGTGTTAGCTTCGGGCTAACCGGTTCTGATTTTCTTGCAGATGGCTCCGAGAAGGACTAGGGCTGCAAGGTTGAATGGTGCTGTGAACTCGGGAAGTTCTGGAACTGAGAATGGGGTTGAGAACCGGCAGGAGATTGAGGTTGCTGCGGCGGCCGAGGCTGCGGCTGCTGCTGCTGCGAACGCGGCTGCTGCAAATGTGACTGCGGGTGGAGTGGCGAACGTGGCTGGGAATGTTCCGGATAGGCTGGAGGCCGTGCTGGGTTTGTTAGCTCAGGTGTTGGAGCGTTTACCGGCGATTGCGCCTATACCGCCAGAGGTTGCCCCTGTACCGCCAGTGGTACCGGCCGTAGCACCCACAGTGGTTGTACCGAACGTTGGGAACGTGGCTGTGGAGGAAGCGGATCAGGTCGTGATGATTCCATCTTACCTCAAGGTTCTGGATCATATGGCGAGGTTGGGAACCAAGTTCTTTGCTGGAGGAACTGCGCCTATTGAGGCTGATGATTGGAGGATGAGGCTTGAGAGGAACTTCGAGTCTATCCGTTGTCATGAGGGGTACAAAAGGGACATAGCTGTGCATTACCTGGAGGGTACTGCGCACACCTGGTGGAAAAGTACCACGGGACATTTGGTGAACCCGAACTGTTTGTATGAGACGTTTTCTGCGATGTTCCAATGTAAGTACTTCCCGTAGGAGGCTGAATTCCTGTATCTGCGCCAAGGGACCAAGACGGTTCGGCAGTATGAGACTGAGTTTAACTTGTTACGCAAGTACGTGGGACGTGACCACGATACTGAGGAGAAGCTGATCCGAAGATTCATGAGCGGACTAACGGTTGAGCTGCGTAATGGATGTCTGGTGCGTGACTATGCAACGATCACGGAGCTTGTGGAGAAAGCGGCTTTGTTGGAGTCTGGACAAGCGGAGGAGGCTTTGTCTAAGGCTGGTACCGTGACCAGGACTGGTCAAGTGTCTGGAGGACAGAACCGCAAGTTTAGAAAGAGTTTTCCTGCTAAGTCAAGTGGAAGCCGCAGCGTGTGTGGATTTTGTGGAAAGGTGCATGTGGGTGTGTGTAGGCGTGCATCTGGAGCTTGTCATCGTTGTGGTAGCTTGGAGCATAGGGTTCATGATTGTCCTGAGCCAGACTCGAGGTTGTGAGAGTGTCGGATGGTGTTAGCGGGTATGTGGTGTGTTTCGGCTGCGGCGAGCCGGGACATTACAAGCGTGACTGTCCAAAGTCGGGAGCGGCCGGGCAAGCGGCTACTCAGCCTAAGCTTGCAGGAGATGCATTAGCGCAACCGGCTAAGAGGCAGGCCATCATGCCAAGGGTCTACACCACGACCGTGGAAGGGACTGGAGATCCGACCACTTCTCGACCGATCACTGGTAAGTTTTAGTACTTACGTTTTTCTGAGTTTGTCGGTGTCTGCGTGTTCTGTTAAGTGTCTTAGCATTCTAAGGATTGAATGTAGGGACCTTATTAATGGGTCAGGTGGAAATCCATGTTCTGTTCGACTCCGGAGCGAGTCATTGTTTTGTTAACCCAGGGATGATTGGGAAAAGAGGATTCCAGAAGGAAACTGGGGAAGAGTTCAGACTAGTGAGGGCGGCGGGAGGCCAAGTGATGTACTCACTAGGGACTGTTCGAAACATTTCTGTATGGATTGGCGAAGTCAATATGCCAACGGACTTAGTGATTTGCGAGGTTAAGTCTTACGATGTCATCCTCGGAATGGATTGGCTCGTTAAGCACAAGGCGCATCTGGATTGTCACCGAGGCAGGGTGAAGTTCGAGAAGGATGGCCAAGTTCTGGTTTACCAAGGAACTAGACAAAACTTCCGGTAGCTTGGTTGTGTCAGCAATGCAAGCGGAGAAAATGTTAGAGAAAGGGTGTGAAGCATATCTGGCGACGATATCTTCTATTGAGGTGTGACCAGACGTGGAGTTAAGGGACATTCCAGTGGTACAAGAGTTTGAGGACGTGTTCCAAGCCTTGTCCGGGATGCCACCGGCTCGTTCAGATCCGTTCACGATTGAACTTGAGTCGGGAACCGCGCCTGTGTCTAAGACACCGTACCGAATGGCTCCGGCCGAGATGGCTGAACTAAAGAAGCAACTGGCCGATCTTCTGGACAATGGATTTGTAAGGCCAAGCAGTTCACCATGGGGCGCACCTGTTCTGTTCGTAAAGAAGAAGGATGGTAGCTTCCGGCTTTGCATCGATTACCGAGGGTTGAACCGTGTTACTGTGAAGAACAAGTATCCACTTCCAAGAATAGACGAGTTGTTGGACCAGCTTAGGGGTGCTACTTGGTTCTCGAAGATTGATCTGGCTTAGGGATACCATCAGATACCGATAGATGAACCAGACGTTCGGAAGACTGCCTTTCGGACAAGGTATGGTCATTTCGAGTTTGTGGTCATGCCGTTTGGTTTGACGAATGCGCCAGCTGCATTCATGAAGTTGATGAATGGCGTGTTTAGAGAATACTTGGATGAGTTTGTGATTATTATCATAGACGATATTTTGGTGTACTCGAAGAATCCGGAAGAGCATGAAAAGCATTTGAGGATTGTTCTGGAGAAGTTGCGAGAACAAAAGTTATTTGCCAAGTTGAGCAAGTGTAGCTTTTGGCAACGGCACATTGGGTTTTTGGATCATATTGTTTCAGACAAGGGAGTGTATGTGGATCCTGAAAAGATCAAGGGCATTGCGGATTGGCCGAGACCGGAGAATGCGACCGAGATAAGAAGTTTCTTGGGATTGGCTGGTTACTATAGGCGTTTCGTTGAGGGCTTCGCAAGTATGGCTAAGCCGATGACACTACTGACTGGTAAGGATGTTGAGTTCGTGTGGACGGCCGAGTGTGAGGAGTGTTTCTCGAAGTTGAAAGGAATGCTTACAAGTGCACCGGTGTTGGGTTTACCTTAGCCGGAAGAACCGTATGCGGTATACACGGACACTTGTGGGAAAGGACTAGGTTGTGTCCTAATGCAGCACGGGAATATGATTGCATATGCGTCAAGGCAGCTAAGGGAGCATGAGGCGAATTATCCTACACATGACTTGGAGATGGCGGCTGTAGTCTTTGCGTTAAAGATATGGCGATCTTACTTGTATGGTGGAAAAGTTCAGGTGTTTACTGATCATAAGAGTTTGAAGTACATCTTCACTCAGCTTGAACTGAATCTGAGGCAACGTAGATAGATGGAGTTAGTCGCTGACTACGACCTGGAGATAGCCTATCATCCGGGAAAGGTTAATCTCGTTGCTGATGCATTGAGCCGGAGAAGGGCTAGTGTATCATCTGCTAAGGATGTGGAAGGAGTAGTGAATCTCCTAAGGATGTTAAGGCTGAACGTTCTGACCGAGGATACGGAACCGTTGGGTTTGGGAGCTGCGGATCAGGCTGACTTGTTATCAAGGATCCGGTTAGCTCAAGAAGAGAATGAGAATCTGAATAAGATGTCACAAGGTGACCAGACCGAGTATCAGACTTCAAACAATGGGACGATTGTGTTGAATGGCCGAGTATGTGTTCCTACCGTGAACGAGTTAAAGGAGGAGATCCTAAAGGAAGCACATCAGTCAAGGTTTTATGTTCATCCGGGAATGACCAAGATGTACCGCGATCTGAAAAGGTACTACCATTGGGTCGGGATGAAGCGGGACGTGGCCAAGTGGGTGGGTAGTTGTCCGACGTGCCAATTGGTTAAGGCAGAGAACCAGTTTCCGAGTGGTTTGTTGCAAACATTACCAATGCCGGAATGGAAATGGGATATGATCACCATGGACTTTGTGATGGGTTTACCGAAGACTAAGAATAAGCATGATGCGATTTGGGTCATTGTAGATCGGCTGACCAAGTCTGCCCATTTCTTGCCGATGAAAAAGACGGATGGTGTGGCTAAGCTGGTGGAGTTGTATGTCGATGAGATCGTGAAACTTCATGGCGTGCCAATGAGTATTGTATTTGATCGTGATCCGAAGTTTACTTCACGATTCTGGAAGGAGTTTCAGGAAGAGTTTGGGACAAAGGTACAAATGAGTACTGCGTATCATCCGCAAACGGATGGTCAGTCGGAGAGGACCATCAGGACATTAGAGGACATGCTGAGAGCGTGTGTATGAGACTGGGGTGGTAACTGGGATAGACATCTACCGTTGGCTGAGTTCGCATATAACAACAGTTACCAAGGGAGCATTGATATGTCTCCGTATGAGGCGTTGTATGGACGGCCGTGCAGAACACCATTATGTTGGACCCAAGTGGGGGAGCGGAGTGAGATAGGACCCGCAATAGTCGAGGAGACTACCGAAAAGATTCGGTTTCTGAAGGTTAAGCTGAAAGAGGCTCAAGACCGGCAAAAGAATTATGCCGATAAGCGTCGTCAGGACCTAGAGTTCAGTGTGGGCGATCTGGTCTATCTGAAGGTTATGACTTATAAAGGGAAAAGCCGAGCAACGTTTGATGCTACGTTGAGTCCGAGGTACATGGGGCCGTACCGGATTCTAGAAAGGATTGGGGCGGTGGCGTATAAGTTAGACTTACCGCCGAAAATGAGTGCTTACCACAATGTGTTTCACGTGTCACAGCTGAGAAAACACATGATCGAATGTGAGAACGTTATACTGGAAACACCTCCGGAGTTGCAAGCGGATCTGACCGTGGAAGGCAGACCGATCCGAGTGGTTGGCCGGAAGGAAAAGGTTAAGCGTGGTAAAGTGGTCAAGATGATCAAAGTTGTCTGGGACTGTAATGGCGATGAGCAAACGACTTGGGAAAAAGAGTCAAGGATGAGTACAAAGTTCCCGAAATGGTTTGAGAAACTTCCCGAGGAAGAGCCGGATTCGAGGACGAATCCAAACTGAGTGGGGGAGAATTGTAGCATCCGCGACCAAAAATCCCGAGTATGGTCGTGTGGGTCATGGGATGGCCGTTGTATATACGTTCTGATTCGAGTGAGGTTAACCGTGTTCATGTAAAGATGTTGTATAGTGACTGTGTTCGGGAGGTTATGGACCGTACCGTGGCTGTGTTCGTGAGGATATCAACCATAGCCGGGTAAAACTGTGATTATGTCCGAGAATTTGACTAAGTGTTGGTATGGGCCATGGGCCGTGGGATTTAGTCGGCAAAGAGTGGATTTGTCCGAGGCGGGAAGGATTTATCGCGACATTGGTCGAACGATGTGGGACATGTTCGAGCCAAATTTAAATCAGCCCGAACATAATCGGGAGAAAACAGAGACGCGTCGGCTGGAGCGTGGCTGGGCGGTTTAGTTAGGGTTTTCGGACAATATATAAAGGGATTACCCCCGTGGCCGCGTGCCTCAGTCGCGACATATCCGAGAGAAAATCCTAAGAGGCGATTTTAGCCGAGAGAGAGAAGTTCTGTTCGAAAGGAGATCGGCTGTGTTCGAACGATTGTGACCATAGCCGAGAGGAATCCGACTGTGTTCGAAGGGATCCCGACCGTAGTCGAAGGTGCGCGACTGCATCCGAGGGATATTCGATTGTGTCCGGGCTATAGTCGAGGTAAGCCGAACATTATCGTGAGATTTCTGTCTGAGCTGATTCCACCGAGACATAATCGTGTAATCTGACTGTAGGCGAGGATTGGCCGAGTCATCTGAGTTTTGTCCGAGCGGATTGTGGATTATCCGAGAGCACGTCGAATCCGTCCGAGAGCACTTCGAATCCGTCCCAGCGAATTCGGTAAGTGTTCAGATAAGTCGATTCGTGCCGAGTTTCTGTCGAAAGTCATTCGACTAATCCGTCTGTTTTGTGTTGTTTCCGAGGGGATTCAGATTATGGTTCGAGGAAAAATGAACGGATAGGAAGATATCTGAGAGGAGATAAGATCTCGCGAGTGTAGCCGTAGCGATAGCCGGGAGGACCCGGCTGTGTACGACTAGCACCGAATCTGTTCTAGGTGATGTGTGATTCACGCTAGAGCCGAACCGAGTCCATAAGTCATGGTCCGCGAGTTAGGGTAGATGATCATATCTGTTTTCTGTGCCTGCTTGGTAAGTGTCAATGTGAATTGTTTAGCTGTTGTATGCTTGCGTTTCTGTTATTGGCGGTGGTACGGGATGACCGTACTCACTAAGCATTTCTGGTAATGCTTACGCCTCTCTTTTGTGTTGAGTGTGCAGGTAAGGAAATTATCCGGGACGTTTAGTCTTGAAGGCGGACTTGAAGGCAGTGAAGAAAGAGTGGATTAGGACTCGGTTTTGGGGGTTTTATTTATCATGAGTTATTCTGGATATTGGCTTTGTTTCTGTTCATGACTTAGATCGAATTTGGCTAAGTTAGTTTTCTGTTTAAGAACCTCTGTTATACGTTTGGAACTGGATTAATTATGCAATAAGAATGGGCTTTTATGAATCGAATCCGTTGCTTAAGTTTTAAGAAAAATCTGAAAATTATGCTAAGTATGAATTCTGGCTAGAGTTACACAGGGGACGGCCGGCCCGGATTGGATTATCGGATTGGGTCGTCACAGAAGTAGTCAAGAAGGAGATCATGAAGCTTTTGGAAGCAGGTATCATCTATCCCATTTCAGACAGTGCTTGGATCAGTCCGGTCCATGTGGTTCCCAAGAAAGGAGGAGTCACAATGGTGAAGAACGAGAAGAATGAGCTGATTCCTACAAGGACTGTGACTGGACACAGAATGTACATAGACTACAAGAAGCTGAACGCCACAACCAGGAAAGATCACTTTCCTTTGCCCTTCATCGATCAGATGCTGGAGAGATTAGCAAATCACCCCTACTACTGTTTCATGGATGGCTATTCAGGATTCTTCCAGATTCTTATCCACCCAGATGATCAGGAGAAGACCACATTTACATGTCCTTATGGTACGTTTGCATATCGCAAAATGCCATTCAGACTTTGTAATGCTCCTGCGACTTTTCAGCGATGCATGATGTCGATCTTCACGGACATGATTGAGAAGTTTATGGAGGTCTTTATGGATGACTTTTCTGTTTATGGGTCATCCTTTAAAGACTGCCTGGACAACTTATGCGCATTGTTACAGCGGTGTGAAGAGAAGCACTTAGTCCTGAACTGGGAAAAATGTCACTTTATGGTTCAAGATGGCATTGTGCTTGGGCACAAGGTTTCAGCAGAAGGCATCGCAGTAGACCACGCCAAGATAGAGGTGATGACGACGCTACAAGCATCTGATTCTGTGAAATCAGTGAGAAGTTTTCTGGGTCATGCAGGGTTCTACAGAAGATTCATCAAAGATTTCAGCAAAATTGCAAGACCACTCACTGCTCTCCTCAGCAAGGACGTGAAATTCGAGATCACTGCAGAATGCCTTTCAGCCTTTGAGCAAATCAAGCAAGCCTTGGTGAGCACTCCAATTGTTCAACCTCCGGACTGGGATTTACCTTTCGAGGTAATGTGTGACGCCAGCGACTTCGCAGTAGGAGATGTGTTATGACAGAAGAAAGACAAGAAACTGCACGCTATCTATTATGCAAGCAGAACATTGGATGATGCTCAGAAGAATTATTCAGCAACTGAGAAGGAACTATTGGCTGTGGTGTTTGCCTTTGAGAAATTTCGACAGTGCCTTGTAGGCTCAAAGGTGATTGTTCATACAGATCATTCTGCATTGAAGTACTTGGTGCAGAAGAAGGATGCAAAACCAAGATTGCTGAGATGGATTTTACTTCTCCAAGAGTTTGACATAGAAGTTAAGGATAAGAAGACAATGGAGTAGCTGACACCATCTCTCACGGATAAGGATCGAAGATGACGTCCCAATTGATGATTTTCTGCCTGAAGAGAATGTATACTACATTAAGACTCGTCTATAGTGTCGATCAACACCCAACGACCGCATCACTTCACAGGATCTTGGACGACGTGTTTCAACAACCAATCTTTGCCTTGACTGATGCAAATAGACCTTGGTATGCTGACATTGTGAACTTTCTTGCTGCTGACATTGAGCCTAAACATCTCAAGAACTATGAGAAGAAGAAGTTCATGAGAGAACATAGAAGGTACTATTGGGATGTACCTCACTTGTACAAGCATTGTTCAGATAATGTGTACCGCAGATGCATCGCAGAGAGTGAAGTCCGAGATGTGCTTTACCATTGTCATGGTTCCGAGTATGCTGGACTATTTGCTACTTTCAAGACAATGTCCCAAGGTTTTTCAAGTAGGCTTTTGGTGGCCTACTATGTTCAAGAATGCACAGTTGTTCATCACTCAATGTGATGTTTGTCAAAGAAGAGGAAAGATCAGCAAGAGACATGAGATGCCACAGAACTTCATCCTTAAAGTTGAAGTTTTTAACTGCTGGGGCATTGACTTCATGGGCCCTTTCCCTTCATCTTTTGGGAACAAGTACATCTTGGTTGCTGTGGACTATGTCTCTAAATTGGTGGAAGCAATTGCTTCTAAGACCAATGATGCTGCGGTGGTTCTTAAGATGTTTCAGACCATCATTTTCCCAAGATTCGGAGTGCCTGGAATTGTTATAAGTGATGGTGGTTCTCACTTTATCAACAAGGTTTTCAACAAGCTGCTAAAGAAGCATGGTGTTCAACATCGTGTAGCCACTCCTTATCACCCCCAAACGAGTGGACAAGTCGAAGTCTCCAACAGACAGATCAAGCAAATCCTGGAGAAGACAGTGGGCAAGACAAGGAAGGATTGGGCTGTGAAGCTGGACGATGCACTTTGGACTTACAGGACTGCCTAAAAGACGCCACTTGGGACTACACCTTTCCAGCTGCTCTATGGCAAAGCTTGCCATCTTCCAGTGGAGTTGGAACACAAGGCGCATTGGGCTATCAAAAAGATGAACTTTGACTTGAAGGCAGCTGTAGAAAGACGCCTTATACAGCTCAACGAGTTAGATGAACTTCGCTATCACGCTTATGAGAACTCGAAGCTCTACAAGGAGAGGACAAAGGCATATCATGACAAAAAGATTATCTCCAGACATTTCGAACCAAATGCCAGGTACTTCTGTATAACTCTCGTTTGCAATTGTTTCTTGGTAAATTGCGTTCATGTTGGTCAGGTCCCTTCACCATCAAAGAGGTCAGACCATATGGAGCAATTGTCTTGACAAACTCCAAAGGAGAAGAGTTCATTGTAAATGGGCAAAGGGTGAAACACTATTGGGCTCAAGTCGAGATTCCAGACGGACACATTGTGTCTCTGGATGATGCACCCACCGCCTAAACGCGTGAACAGTCAAGCTATTGACGTTAAACGAGCGCTTAGTGGGAGGCAACTCACTGGTAAGTATTTATAAGGATTTTATTTTGGTTTTACTAATTTTAATTCTGTTTTCTTATTAAAAAAAAAGGGAGAAGTGGGCACGACCAAACAAAGTGTCGATCGACACCACCTTGTGTCGATCGACACCACCACGGGATGCAGGTAAGTCTTCAAAACCCCGGACTTTTTCTTCTTCTCCTTCATAATTTCAAAAAAACGACCCTTCGAGAAAATTTTGCCCAAATCACCAAATCTTCATTTCTTAACGGAATTGAGTGATTGAAAGCTCTAATCCGTGCGGATTTTCATCCTCTTTCATTATCCATTATCAATTTGCACGATCTGCCAAGATGCCTGCAAGGACTAAGAGACCACGGGAAACTAAAGCATCCGCTTCTGGGACTGCTAGTGATACAGCGATTCCCTCTCTTCCTCCTTGGCCAAAACGTGAAGGCGCAAGGATTCGGATTGAGCGTAACTGGGAAGACTCACCCGCAAAGGAAGTAGCGAATGACGAGTGTCCCTACCGAGGCATCAATGAGACTTGGGATGACTGTGACACGCTGTTTTACAACGCGTGGCTGAAGGTGGATGTCACCCAAACTCGGTTTGCACATGAGAGGACGATGACAGAGCAGAGTTGGGATGGAAACTATAGCGACACGGCAATACGATCTCTATCCCGATCTAGTTCGCCAATTCATCTTCACAGCTCGGGTGTACTACAGAAATTAGATAACCCGCAACGCTTTGGAAGGGACATTGACATTTCTCATTCGCGGGATCTGCTACCGCATTTTACTTCCAGATCTTTGTGCCATCTATGGGTTTACGAATGTGCATGCCACTGGAGTCTCCCTTCAGCCGCAGCTTCCGGACAACCAGGATTTCTGGTCACACTTTGGGAATGGGAGGTATGACTCTAAGACCTCCACGCAGACAGATATTCGCCATCCTACCCTTTGCTACCTTGTTCAATTGTTTGCTACCACACTTCCGTGTAAGCATGAGCCAAGGAAGATGCGCGTGTCTGAGTTAGTGCTGCTCTATCGTGCTCTTTGGTCTGAGATTTATGAGGATTCTGACGCGCCAGATAGTATGAACCTTGGCGCGGTGTTTGCTCATCACTTGGCCTCCTTGAAAACGAAGCCTTTCATTGGCACGAAGACCAAGCCCGAGACTGTAGGAAGTCTTCTCACTCCTATCTTCCAGCACTGCGGGATAGACACTTCTAGCTGCACCATTGATACATCGCGTGCTTGGGTTGATATGGATTACTTGCGGAGAGCTCATTGGGTGAAGCCAGAGAGATTATGGGTTTTCAGCGACGAGCAGAGAGTGCAGCGTATGGTCCAGTTACCTAACAAAGACCTTACACACATCACAAGAAATGTAGATCGCCTCGCCTTCCAGCTCAGTCTGACCTTACTGAGGACTGCTACCGTTGCCAGACGCAGAGGTGCCTCCTCCCGAGCTGCAGCTTCACACGCAGAGGATGCACCAGCTGAGGATCACACACGCCCTTCGTGTTCGAGGCGCAGCAGAGCACCATTGCCTATTGGTCCTCATCACCTTCCTGATGCTCCCGAGATTCCTATGGAGCAAGCTGCATTTCAGAGATATGTGGTGCAAAGCTTTCAGGCCATTTGGAACGCCATCGCAGTTGTGTCCAGCTGTGGCTGCGTCCGTCCACGCACACCACCACATTCTACACTATCACGTTCTGATGACGATGAGTGATTCCTCCATTCTTGTTTAGTACTTTGAGTCAGTTTTTTCTTTTCTCTTGAGTCTGCATTTTGTTTCAGTACTTTGTTTCCAAACTTGTTGCATTCTTGGAGTTTATTGGATTATCTTGTACTTTTAACGGTTTGTTTGAGTTTTCTAACAGCTTGGAAAATTCTAACAACAATCTGACTTAACAACATTCATGTTCGAGAAGTGGAACTCTGTTTACGGACAGAGTGTCGATCGATACCACCTAGTGTCGATCGACACCATCATCACACACAGCAACGATCGACACCATCTGTGTCGATCGACGCTGCATGCAGAGTCAGGTAATCCGATTTTCTCTTTGTTCTGAAACAGTTTTAGCACAAATTTTTTCTATCCAAACTTATGCTTAGTAACACTGGGACAGTGTTATTCAAGTCTGGGGGAGGTGGTTGCTAACATTGTGTTTTGTTTTGAGAGTCAGTTGAGTCTGTCAAAAATTTGTTTTATTGAGTCAAAATCAGTTGAAACTTTTGATTTTTCTTGGAACTAACCGCAGAATGTTGACACTTGAAGGACCATTGCTTTAGTAGTTGATTACATGTCTTACTAAGAAGAACGCTGCAAGTGGAATAAATCTAACAGGGCGAGTTCAGATCCCCTTATAAGAACTAGGTGTGCGCAGAACTTGATTCCTCTTTCAGTCTGAACAGATAGGCAATTGCAGTCTCTCCTTGATCTTCCCTTGAGAAAAGAAAGATATAAGAAGTCTGACCAAGGAATAGTGCAAAGATCCTCATGAGCCTGTCTCCTCACAATGAACAATATTAGTGAGAGCTCATGAACCTGTCTCCTCACAAGGAACACAAGTAAAGAGCAGCACTATTCCAAGGCTTCAAAAGAATAAGAATGAGTCAATGAAAAGATCTTTGAACACCCTGAAAATGGGCAGCAGTTGACTAAGGGAAGAGAAAATAGGAGAGCTGTATGAAGAAAATCTTGTTCAGACACTAAGGAAGGGAAAAGAATCTGTAAAGTTATGTGGCAATACCACTGTTAGAGTTCGAAATTTTACCAAGAAAATGATCTGGATTCAAACTGGGAGATTGATAAGCTTGTGGTAAGTACACCGAACTTTCCTAATATTGGCTCTATTGCATGTGGATTCAAGAAGTGTTAACGGGTTGTGGCGTTCTAAAGGATAGCTGGAAATTTCTGTTTTCAAACTTCTACTTCATTTTAAGTTTCTGTTTTTGCTTGAGGGCAAGCAAAAGCTAAGTCTGGGGGAGTTAATATATCATGGTTTTTACCCGTTTTTAGACCATGATATCAGTGTTTTTATAGAGTCTTTTGGTATTTTTAGAGTCCTATTAGAGTCTTTACAGGATGGAGTGCAATTGGAGCTTAAAAGGAGATTCTAAAACTTTTTGAAGCATTTTGGAGACGCAGCCAAAGTGATAAAGTCGGAGCTGATTTACACGCAGGGTGTCGATCGACACCATCATTGTGTGTCGATCGACACCGATCAAACCGACCAAGTTTCGCGTCTTTCATCAAGAAAAAGGAAATCAAGCCAAGTTTGAAGAATTTACAAGACTGCCCCCGACGAAAAATCATCTTCTATAAATAGTTTTCAGGCATTGTTTAGCCAGACACCTTTTCATAATTTTCTGTTTTTGAGACTTAGAGAGAGGTTGATCATGAGCTTTTGGGGAGACAATTCTAACTCATATGAGCCAGATTTCGAACCCTGTATCATTCTCTATTCTTTTTATGCAATTTATTTCAGTCATGATTTGTGTTTTCATCTCTATGTGTGAGTAGTTTGCTAGTTAAGTTAGGGTGATTTAGGGTTGATGATGAGTTTGTGATATGATCCTCCTAGATCTCGACCAGCTTGAAGTTAAAAGGTGTTCCTGCCTTGAGGAAGTGAGACGTGAAGGGGAAGGATGAGAGATGGATGATGGATGGATCGAGTGGCTTTACTACAAGCTGCGGATGGCTTGTTATAAACCAAGGGTGAACTCTTGATATTACACACAAGACTTCAAGTTTGTCTCTGGATATTACTCACCAAGGGACGGCGATCTTAAGATCAAAAAGAAACTTTATAAAAAGGATGGAAGATAGTCTTACAAAGAGGAAAACAAGAACTTATAAAGAAAAACCCTAAACAGAAAAAAGGAAAAAACCCTAAAACATAAAAGGGACGCCAACTTTAACTTCTTGTTGGGCTTGAGTTTCTGATTTAACATAAGGGCCTTTATAAAGTATTGGGAATACCTCATTAAAAACCTTGTCAAGAAAACCCAGTGGGACAAAACTTGACAAGGGAAAAAGAGTATAAACCCAATACTTACCCATTGTTAAATTCATATGGTCTGAATCAAGACAAACATGTCTTGACACGCTTTCTTGAGGACTTGGTCTTCTTGCGTGTTGATTTGGTGAAGGAGTCCTCCAATAGCTTGGTTGAATAGCTTAGTCCTTGATCTCGTCATTGGGCCAGTAGGCACGATCAGAACTTCTTCTCCTCTTAGCTCCGGTTCAAGCTGCTCCTCAGGTTCTAGCCCCGGCTCTAGCTGCTCCATAAACTCCTCTCCATGCTCCAAGCTTCTAGGCGTGCCCACGATCACATCATCCTCTCCCACTTGAGAAGGATTTGACCTCAAATCCGTTTCATCTGCAACATAGGGAACAAGATCAGAAACGTTGAAACTAGAACTTATATTATACTTACCTTGGAGGTCCAGCTGATACGCATTGTCATTGATTCTCCTTGTGACCGTGAAGGGGCCATCAATCCTTGGCATTAGCTTGGACTTCCTCTCAGCAGGGAACCGCTCCTTCCTCAAGTGAACCCATACTAGGTCGCCAACTTCAAATACCATATCACGCCTCCCTTTGTTAGCCTGCTTGACATACTGTTTTGTCTTCTCTTCTATGTTCTTCTTGGCTTTCTCATGAATCTGTTTTACCAAGTCAGCTTTCTTTTTCCCATCTATACTAGTTCTTTCACTCAAAGGTAAAGGCATTAGATCCAAAGGTGATAATGGGTTAAAGCCATAAACAATCTGGAATGGAGAAAACTTAGAAGCAGAATGCATAGCATGATTATAAGCAAATTCAAGATGAGGCAAGCAATCTTCCCAAGTTTTCAAGTTCTTTCTAATCAATGCACGCAAAAGAGTTCCCAAAGTCCTATTAACAACTTCGGTTTGCCCATCAGTTTGTGGATGACATGTAGTAGAAAATATCAGCTTAGTCCCTAGCTTGGACCACAACGTTTTCCAGAAGTAGCTAAGAAACTTAGTATCTCTATCAGAAACAATAGTCCTAGGCATGCCATGTAAACGAATGATTTCTTTAAAGAACAAGTCTGCTACATGAGATGCATCATCAGTCTTATGACAAGCAATAAAATGCGCCATTTTAGAGAACCTATCAACTACCACGAAAATGGAGTCCTTTCCAGTCCTAGTTCTAGGCAATCCAAGCACAAAATCCATGGATATATCAGTCCAGGGATGAGAAGGAATGGGCAGCGGATTATACAAACCGTGAGGTTGGACCCTAGACTTAGCTTGTTTACAGGTAGTGCACCTGCCACAGATTCTCTCCACATCTCTTTTCATGTGAGGCCAATGGAAATGATCCTGCATCACTTTAAGTGTTTTAGCAATACCAAAGTGCCCCATCAGGCCTCCACCGTGAGCTTCCCTTACAAACAAGTCTCGAACAGAGCAGTTAGGCACACATAAACGATTGTCAAAGAAAAGAAATCCATCCTGTCTAAAGTAGTGTCCTGAGGCAAACTTTTCACATGACTTATAAATCTCTTGAAAATCAGAATCAGTTTCATATAAGTGCTTAAGCTGTTCGAAACCTAGGAGCTTAGCATCAAGAGTAGATAGTAAGACATACCTGCGTGACAATGCATCTGCAACTACATTGTCCTTACCTTGTTTGTACTTGATGACATAGGGAAAGGTTTCTATGAATTCGACCCACCTGGCGTGCCTCTTATTGAGTTTATGCTGACCTTTGAGATGCTTAAGGGACTCATGATCCGTGTGTATGACAAACTCCTTAGGCCAGAGATAGTGCTGCCACGTTCGTAATGCTCTCACCAAGGCATACAGCTCCTTGTCATAAGTGGGATAGTTCAGCATTGCTCCCCCAAGCTTCTCACTGAAAAAAGCTATGGGTTTCTTATCCTGCATCAAAACAGCACCAATGCCTATACCAGAAGCATCACATTCTATCTCAAAAGTTTTAAGAAAATCTGGTAAAGCTAAAACAGGGGCATGAGTAAGCTTCTCTTTAAGGGTTTGGAATGCATCTTCCTGTGCCTGTCCCCATCTAAAGCCCACGTCCTTCTTTATAACTTCAGTGAGGGGGGCTGCCAACGTGCTGAAGTCCTTTACAAACCTCCTGTAGAACCCAGCAAGGCCATGGAAACTCCTCACCTCGCCCACTGTCTTCGGACTTGACCAATCACTGATGGCCTTAACCTTCTCGGCATCCACTTTAACTCCTTCTGCACTTACAACAAAACCTAGAAACACAAGGTTATCTGTGCAGAGTGTGCATTTCTTGAGATTGGCATAGAGCTTTTCCTTTCTAAGCACACTTAAAACAGATTCCAAATGCTCAACATGCTCGTCTAGGCTTTTACTATAAACTAGGATGTCATCAAAGTAAACTACAACAAATACACCTATGAATGCTCTAAGAACATGATTCATCAATCTCATAAAAGTGCTAGGTGCGTTTGTTAATCCAAAGGGCATAACTAGCCATTCATACAGCCCATGTTTAGTTTTAAAGGCTGTTTTCCATTCATCTCCTTCTTTCATCCTAATCTGGTGATATCCACTTTTTAAATCTATCTTAGAGAAGATGCAGGAACCGTGTAACTCATCTAGCATGTCATCTAGCCTAGGTATGGGGTGTCGATACTTCACCGTGATGTTATTGATGGCTCTGCAATCCACACACATGCGCCAGCTACCATCCTTCTTAGGTACAAGCAAAACAGGCACGGCGCAGGGACTCATACTTTCTCTGATATGGCCCCTTTCCATTAGCTCATCCACTTGTTTTTGAAGCTCCTTTGTCTCCACAGGGTTAGTTCTGTAGGCTGGACGATTAGGAAGAGTGGCTCCAGGGGCAAAATCGATCTGATGCTCAATGCCTCTTATAGGAGGCAATCCCTCTGGATTTTCTTCAGGGAACACGTCCTCATACTCCTGCAAAAGAGAGAATACTTCACTCGGCAGCACCGGTGCAAGGTCAGTTAAGCTCATAAGAGCTTCCTTATACACAAATAACAGCATTGGTTTCCTTGCAAATAGAGCCTTCTTAACTACATTTGATTTAACAAAGAAGTTTGAATGTTTTGTCACCTGATCCTCCTTGCGTTTCAGATGTAATTGATCCAGATATACCTCGTTTGGAGTCATGGGGAGTAGTATAGACTTTCTGCCCTTGAACTCAAAGGAGTGACGATTAGTATAGCCATCATGAATAACCCTACGGTCTGATTGCCAAGGTCGACCAAGCAGAATGTGCCCTGCTTCCATGGGCAGCACGTCGCACAGGACTTCATCCTCATACTTGCCAATAGCTAAGGGAACCACTACTTGGCTGTTTACTTTCATTTCCCCACTGTTATTGAGCCACTGAAGCTTGTAGGGCTTAGGATGCTTTCTGGTTTTTAGCCCCAACTTCTTGACCAGCACGTCACTAGCTACATTGGTGCAGCTGCCTCCATCTATGATCAAGCTGCAGACCTTCCCTTGTACCAGGCAACGTGTATGGAACAGATTTTCCCTCTGTTCTTGCTCCTCTTGACTTGACTGCAAACTTAAAGATCTTCTGGCTACAAGTAATTCCCCTTTGACCGGTTCCTCCTTATACTCGTCTGAAAACAGTTCAGCCTCTGATTTCTCATCTTCTGACTCAAACTCTCCATTATCAAGCAGAATCATAACCCTTTTGTTAATGCATTCATTAGCATAATGCCCTCTGCCCTGACACTTAAAACACTTAACATCACGAGTTCTGGATGCATCAGCAACAGCTTTGCCCTTGAAGTCTTGAACTGCAGCATAGGGCTTGTTTTCTTCTCTGGCGTTCACAGGCTGCTTGATTTCTCTTGAATAACTTGGTTTCTCTTCTCTGTGAAAACTAGACTTACTAGTATTTGCTCCTGGATTGTAGCTAGACCTCGGAAAAACTCTCCTCTTTACTTGCTGCTCAAACAGAATGGCCTTGTGCAGCATCTCTTCTATATCCATATAGTGCTGAGTCTCTAGTCTGTCTTGAATCTCTCTATTTAACCCACCAAGAAACCTAGACATTGTGGCTTCTCTTTCTTCTAGAATGTCAGCTCGCAGCATCAATGTCTCCATTTCTTGATAATACTCCTCAACAGATCGGTTCCCTTGTGTAAGTCTTCTTAGTTTTAGGTGTAACTCCCTGTGGTAATGACTAGGAATGAATCTCTTCCTCATAATCCTCTTCATCTCTGTCCAAGTCTCCACTGGATGCTCCTGAGTGCGCCTCCTTGTAGTGACTAACTGATCCCACCAGCTGAGAGCATAATCATAAAACTCTGTAGCAGCAACCCTAACTCTATTGAGCTCGGTGTAGTGCTGCACGTTGAATACCAGCTCAATCTTCTTCTCCCATTCCAGATATGCATCTGGGTCATTCTTCCCATGGAAGGGAGGGATTTTAAGCTTTAATCCTCCAAGGTTGTCTTGCAAACGTTCTCTGCCTTCTCTGCCATGCCTATTGCCCCTCCTCTGACTGTTTTGAGATGCATTGCTTCTGTTGCTGTAGTAGTTATCAGTGGCGTCATCTCTGTCTTGCTCAGGCCACTCATGAGTTCTCCTTGGTTGGGTTTGTCTCTGCTCACGGCCTGAGGTTTGCCGAAACTCTTGCATAAAGGTTTCAAACTTTGAATCCAACTGTGTTTCAAGCTTTCTACTCAGCGATTTTTCTACTTGAGCAGTGATGGCTTCAATCAAGAGTTTATTGTTCCTAGTGTTACTGGTTTCTTCTTCATCTTCTGCTCCAGGCATGTTCTCTGCAATAGAAACACAAATCCACCAGTAAAGAGTTCTACAGAGAAGCAAACCCTAAATCTAACAAAAAAGGAAAAAGAAAGAAAAGGAAAATTAACTAAACTATGCGGCTGTAACAGGAATGAGTTTCTTTCTGCAATCTAACACACCTAATCGTGGATCCAGAACACACAAACACTAACTTAGACAACTTAGGGTTTGAGTTTAAGAAGTCTAAAGTTTCTGGATTCAGAACAAGTAGGGCGGCGCATAAACAGAAACTAGGTTAGAAGGAAAACTTAACTTGCAGGCTGGTTGGCTCTTGATACCACGTGATATGATCCTCCTAGATCTCGACCAGCTTGAAGTTAAAAGGTGTTCCTGCCTTGAGGAAGTGAGACGTGAAGGGGAAGGATGAGAGATGGATGATGGATGGATCGATGGGCTTTACTACAAGCTGCGGATGGCCTGAAGTAAACCAAGGGTTGAGAACTTGATATGACACACAAGAACTCGAATTGTCTAATGGATATTACGCACCAAGAGACTAGATCATAAGATCAAAAGAAAACTTTTATAAAAAGATGGAAGATGGTCTTACAAAGAGGAAAACAAGAACTTATAAAGAAAAACTCTAAGCAGAAAAAAGGAAAACCCTAAAACATAAAAGGGACGCCAACTTTAACTTCTTGTTGGGCTTGAGTTTCTGATTTAACATAAGGGCCTTTATAAAGTATTGGGAATACCTCATTAAAAACCTTGTCAAGAAAACCCAGTGGGACAAAACTTGACAAGGGAAAAAGAGTATAAACCCAATACTTACCCATTGTTAAATTCATATGGTCTGAATCAAGACAAACATGTTTTGACACGCTTTCTTGAGGACTTGGTCTTCTTGCGTGTTGATTTGGTGAAGGAGTCCTCCAATAGCTTGGTTGAATAGCTTAGTCCTTGATCTCGTCATTGGGCCAGTAGGCACGATCAGGACTTCCTCTCTTCTTAGCTCCGGTTCAAGCTGCTCCTCAGGTTCTAGCTCCGGCTCTAGCTGCTCCTCAGGTTCTAGCTCCGGCTCTAGCTGCTCCCTAAACCCCTCTCCATGCTCCAAGCTTCTAGGCGTGCCCACGATCACATCAGTTTGTAGAATTATTATCTTGTTAGGAAAAATCACTTGGATCTTCATCTTGATTTGTGCTTATATTGATTTCTGAAATTGATCACTTAGAAATCAAACCCTAGGTTGTTTAATAGATGCGAGAGCATTATTGATAATTTGACCTAATCATAGATGAGCAAAATATATATTCGCAAAGAGATTTGGTTTAGGTATTTTGTGAACAAATCGAACCTGAACATTAATGCTTGTCTGAATTGTTTGAACTCGCAAAGAGATTTGGTTTTCTGGAATTTAGGCAATGATAACTTCTGCAACGAGAGTTGATTGGTTTTAAATTAGCATTTCGAGTTTTAGACGGTTCTCAATTATTTCCTGACAAAATAATATCTGCATTCTCTGATTCATCCTGATAATCATCTTTGCCTAGCGCCTTTGTCTCCTAAACTTGAACCGCATTTATCTCGTTTACTTATTTCGCCTAGCTGTTTTATTTGCTTTTACATTATTCGACCTAGCATAATTCGAACTTAGAAACCTTAGCGTAGCATCTACTTCTTTTGGGATTTCGATACCCCTTATACTGCAATTGCATTTGGTGTGCACTTTCAGTAGTTTTATTTGGGTAAAGCCTGAGCCCTATCACTATGATTAGTGAGTAGTATTTTTAGGATCTAGGGATGAGGTATATTAGGGTGATTAGAGAGTTGATCTTTGATGTTTAGGGATTAGAATGTTTATATCCTTTCATATTTAGTGTTCTTAATGCTAGATTTGCTTTGAGAAAAGTGATTTAGATCTTAGGAAATTTCCCACCCACAAGGTGTTTGATGAAACTCCCCGAAGAACTTAGCATAAAGTGTTATTTTTATTGAACTTAGCATAAAGTGTTAGGTTTGAGAAAACAAGTTTAGGATCTCATGTAGATTCTAGCTCTCATATTTTCGGGGCTAGTTGTAGGCTTAGGATTTGGGGTTTCGGTCGTGGTATTGCTTGGTGTTTTGAAATTGAAATTATATGCTTGCATCTTGGCATGTTGAGTTGTGGAAAAGGAGTAGAATGAAAGGGATGAAAAAGGCTTGGTGGAAACTAAAGGAAGTTTAGTTTGAAATGGTGGATCTTGTGTTTAAAGAAGTATAGCTCTAAGTTTGAAAAATGTTGGGTAGTCTTAAGAAAAGAAAAGGAAGACCAAAAGAGCCAAAATGCCAACGAAAAGAAAGACTACCTAGAAACAAAAAGAAGAGCTAAGTTGTTAAAAGATCACACCATTCACTATGAGTTAAAGGTTAAAAGATCACACCATTCACTATGAGTTAAAGGTTAAAAGATCACACCATTCACTTTAAAAAGAATGAATGAGAGGGGTTTATGACCATTGATAGCAGTCCGGGTAGATAAGAGTTTAGTCTTGTATGCATCACTTGTCTTTTACCTTTAGCATCATGCATGAATTTCAATCCTCTTGAGTGAAACCCATGTTTGAAATGAAAGCCACATGAATTGAGATCACATTTTTTTTTATCTCAAAGCCTAGTCCCTTAGCCAAATGAATTCACTTGCTTTGCATTGTCATGATTCACGGTTTGCAATTAATGAATGTTAAAGAGTTGGTTTGATAGGGAGACTTATCTAGATTGAGGTTTTGGTGCAATTGATTGTTGAGATGAGAATGGCTAAGTCTTTTGCAGTAGGATGAATGCAAATGCATCTTAGAATTAAGAACTAGGACATTGAGTTGTTTATTTTTGTTGGAATTCTTGGATATTGAGCTCTCACCTTCACACCTCTCTTAGATTTTTCATGTTTGTTCGCTTGAGGGCAAGCAAACTGCAGGTTTGGGGGAGTTGATAGACTCATAATTTAGCATGTTTTAGCACTCATTTAGGATAGTTTTGCATCCACTTTTGCATTCATTTAGTCACTTTTTAGTCCCATTTGCATTCATATTAGAGTTTAGTGAGTTTTAGTCTTGGTTGTTGCATATTTGTACATATTTAGTCCATATTAGGTGTTTTGGAGGCTTGGATGACCATTTCGAGTTTCATGGATGATCAAGAGGAGGAAGAGAAGCGTGCCAATTGAGAAGCAGAAGTCATTTAGAAGCATATCGACCTATGTATCGAGCTATCAAGCTCGATAAACTTCCACATGGAAGACGGATCATTCGTATCGGGCATATGTATCGAGCTTAGTAGCTCGATACAGGTCTACCAGGAATCTTGGAGGGATAATAGCGAGCATTTTTATTGAGCTAGTAAGCTCGATACGGCCTTTAGCACCATATCGAGCTGCATATCGAGCTACCTACCTCGATACAGATCCATGCATGGTAAAGATCGGACGATACGAAGACGTTCCATTCCGATTCAACCTTCGAGCTCTTTGAAAGTCATAGGTAATTGAATTTTCTTTCGTTTGGAGGTGCTTTCATGTCATTACAAGCAGTGGTTAGGGAGAAACGGCGATTTCCGCAAGACTGCTCATCCGTCCTTATAAATACTTAAAAACCTAATTTTTATGCATCTTCTCTTGGGCTTAAACCAAAAAAACGCCCCTTTGGGGTTTTGAGGAGATTTGAAAGATTTCTTTTAAATTTAATACTATTTGATTCTTGTTTCTCCTAATCTTTCTTTCCCTATTCATCTAATCATGTTTTCTAACACTTCTTGCATGAGATTTGTTAGTTTAGCTATGATTAGTGAGTAGTATTTTTAGGATCTAGGGATGAGGTAGATTAGGGTGATTAGAGAGTTGATCTTTGATGTTTAGGGATTAGAATGTTTATATCTTTTCATATTTAGTGTTCTTAATGCTAGATTAGATTTGAGAAAAGTGATTTAATCTTAGGGAATTTCCCACCAATAAAGTGTTTGATGAAACTCCCCAAAGAACTAAATATGAGATTTACATGCTTAGCCTATGGAAGTATATGTCTAAGGTGTTTATTGGTAGATTAGAACTGAATCTTAATGCTTGTTGGTTATCTTTTCACTAATGATGATTAGCTCTTGATTAGATAATTAGCAAAGGGATTAGTGCCATGAGGGTGGATTAGTTTTATTTAGAGTTGTAAACTTAAGGATTAACATTTATGTGATTGTTTGAACATCATAGGTTAGCTCTAGGATCACTCAAAGTCAATAACATCATCCTTGGATTTGATTTTAGTCTTTGTTTATCTTGATTAGTAATTTTGCTTAGTTTATTGTCTTGCTTTAGTTTCTTATTTTAATATGCTTAAGTTGTTAGTTACCTTTTTAGTTTGGTTGTTTGCTTTCATTTCATTTAGGTTGTTAGATTAAAACTCCACTTATTTGATTTTGCTTAGCTTAAGAAATTTTGTGTATTCCTAGTGTTTAGGTCTCTAGTTCTTTTTGGATTCGATATCTCAAATACTACATTGATATGAGTAGTTGAGATTATTTGAAAATGTAAAAAATTCCGCTATCAATTTGGTGCCGTTGCCGGGGAACTAAGTAGATTTATCATTAGGATTTCAGATTTTCTTGAGACTAAGCTTTCTTTTGTTTTTGTTTGTTTGGTTACTAACTTTCTTTCAAGTGTTTGTTCTTTTTGCAAGGCACAATCACAAGGGAGAAAGCATGGATTCGGATATAGCTTCAATGTTGAAGGCTATATTAGAGAATCAAGAGAGATGGATGGCTTGGGACCCCACAAGCCACCATGATTTTGAAAGCTCAACCACTTATCAAGGAGGACTTATGGATGAAAACTTTGCTCAAGGGAACCAATGTGGATATGGTGAGAGATACCAATCTTGGGACATGGGGTATGATCAAGGAGCTACCTATTCTTCCCAAATCTCTAATGAAGAAGAAAATCTCATCTTGATGAAGTTGATTTTGGAAGAGCAAGAGAAGCATAATGAGAGCATTCGCATGATTGACTTCACAATAGGCTCTCTTACTCCACGTTCAAGAGTTGTTGCAACACCACATGTGGAGTCCATCAATACCAAAATTACCCAATGGAATGAGGAAGAGGAGGATAAAGCTCAAATCAATGATGAACTCCAACAAGAAGTTGAAGGGTCTATAGAAGAATTTGAAGCTCTTCTTGGATGCATGGTTGATGAGAATCTTGTGATAAGATATGAAGATCCTTGTGAAGGTGTTTTGGTTGTTGATTGCATAGGGAGTGCAAGTGAGAGCTCAATTGTTGAGAAAGAGCTCTCAACCATGGAGGAAACAGATGTGCAACCCATTTCCAAGGAGGAGAAAAGGGATAGTCATATTGAAGAAGCCTCCAAGGAGGGTGAAGAAGAAGAATCTCCAATGGCACAACCCTTTGCCAAGTATCTTGGTTTAATATCCACCAATGAAGAGAGCATTGATGATCCATGGAAGTTGCCCTTTGAGGAGGTTAGGATGCAAGAGTTTAAGGGATGGTTCTATGATGAATATGATCCTGGTGATCCGAGCTCCAACATGTCGAGCTAGAGACTTAAACCAAGCGCACTTGGGAGGCATTCCCATGTATATCCTAGAAAAAGGTATGTTGGAGGTCATGGAGCATGGTACAAGGTCGAATTTTCCCAAGGAAAAGTCTACAATGCTTCCTCTAACTCCACTCCTCCTCATCTTCACGTTTTTGAGGTATATCTACCTCCCTTGTATATATTTCTTTTAGATTTTTGTTTTATCATATTGTCATGTTGATTGAGATCTCCCTTAGACTTTTATTACACAAGGGACTGTGTAATTTAAGTTTATGGGAGAGGTTAAGAGATTTGACATTGTCTTTTGTGAGTCTTATTTTTTCTTTATGCATATATGAGTCTCATGCATTCATCTAAGGCATAGAAAAAACCAAAAAACAAATTTATTGAAAAATTTTAAAATTTTCCAAAAAAAAAAGGACATTTAGATGTTCCATTTGCATATTAGGATTGAGTCTAGTTGCATTTCATGTAGGATTTGCATTCATATGCATTGGGAGCAATGATGAGCTTATCCTTGTAGAGTGTCAACTCATGTAATCAATTCAATGCCCTAGTTAGTAGTTCTTTGATGCATTTGAATAAGTCTTGAAAGTAAGGAAGAACCATGCTTGGACCACTTCACTTGTTCACTAGATTTTGGTCGAAATAGGGTCTTGAATTTGATAACCAATTCTACGTACTTGAACCGAATTTTGACATATAATTATCATGCCTTGCATTGAAAGTGAATTCATGAATTGTATACATATTTTAGCTTGCTTACTCACTTTGCCACCCTCTTGCTAGCTTAAGTAGTACTCCCACCTTACCTTACCTATTTTGAAGCCAAATGTTCTAGTGATATTGTTTGTGAGGCCTTATTTTGATTGAACTTATCATAAAGTGTTAGGTTTGAGAAAACAAGTTTAGGATCTCATGTAGATTCTAGCTCTCATATTCTAGCTTAGGATTTGGGGTTTTGGTCGTGGTATTGCTTGGTGTTTTGAAATTGAAATTATATGCTTGCATCTTGGCATGTTGAGTTGTGGAAAAAGAGTAGAATGAAAGGGATGAAAAAAGGCTTGGTGGAAACTAAAGGAAGCTTAGTTTGAAATGGTGGATCTTGTGTTTAAAGAAGTATAGCTCTAAGTTTGAAAAATGTTGGGTAGTCTTAAGAAAAGAAAAGGAAGATCAAAAGAGCCAAAATGCCAACGAAAAGAAAGACTAACTAGAAACAAAAAGAAAAGCTAAGTTGTTAAAAGATCACACAATTCACTATGAGTTAAAGGTTAAAAGATCACACCATTCACTTTAAAAAGAATGAATGAGAGGGGTTTATGACCATTGATAGCATTTTGGGTAGATGAGAGTTTAGTCTTGTATGCATCACTTGTCTTTTACCATTAGCATTATGCATGAAGTTCAATCCTCTTGAGTGAAACCCATGTTTGAAATGAAAGCCACATGAATTGAGATCATTTTTTTTATCTCAAAGCCTAGTCCCTTAGCCAAATGAATTCACTTGCTTTGCAGTGTCATGATTCACGGTTTGCAATTAATGAATGTTAAAGAGTTGGTTTGATAGGGAGACTTATCTAAATTGAGGTTTAGGTGCAATTGATTGTTGAGATGAGCATGGCTAAGTCTTTTGCAGTAGGATGAATTCAAATGCATCTTAGAATTAAGAACTAGGACATTGAGTTGATTATTTTTGTTGGCATTCTTGGATATTGAGCTCCCACCTTCACACCTCTCTTAGATTTGTCATGTTTGTTTGCTTGAGGGCAAGCAAAAGGCAAGTTTGGGAGAGTTGATAGACTCATAATTTAGCATGTTTTAGCACTCATTTAGGATAGTTTTGCATCCATTTTGCATTCATTTAGTCACTTTTTAGTCTCATTTGCATTCATATTAGAGTTTAGTGAGTTTTAGTCTCAGTTGTTGCATATTTGTACATATTTAGTCTCTATTAGGTGTTTTAGAGGCTTGGATGACCATTTCGAGTTTCATGGATGATCAAGAGGAGGAAGAGAAGCGGCCAAATGAGAAACAGAAGTCATTTAGAAGCATTTAGAAGTCATTTAGAAACAGAAGTCAAGCTATCAAGCTCGATACACTTCCACATGGAAGACGGAGCATTCGTATCGGGCATATGTATCGAGCTTAGTAGCTCGATACAGGTCAACCAGGAATCTTGGAGGGAGCATATCGAGCATTTGTATTGAGCTAGTAAGCTCGATACGACCTTTAGCACCATATCGAGCTGCATATCGAGCTACCTACCTCGATACAGATCCATGCATGGTAAAGATCGTACCATACGAAGACGTTCCATTCCGATTCAGCCTTCGAGATCTTTGAAAGTTATAGGTAATTTAATTATCTTTCGTTTGGAGGTGTTTTCATGTCATTACATGCTGCGGTTAGGGAGATACGGCGATTTCCGCAAGACTGCTCATCCGGGTTTGTTTCGGGTTGACCCGGTTTGTTCCGGGTTGACCCGGTATGACCTCATTCCCTATAAATACTTAAAAACCTAATTTTTATGCATCTTCTCTTGGGCTTAAACCTAAAAAACGCCCTTTTAGGGTTTTGAGGAGATTTGAAAGACTTCTTTTAAGTTTAATACAATTTGATTCTTGTTTCTCCTAATCTTTCTTTCCCTATTCATCTAATCATGTTTTCTCACACTTCTTGCATGAGATTTGTTAGTTTAGCTATGATTAGTGAATAGTATTTTTTGGATCTAGGGATGAGGTAGATTAGGGTGATTAGAGAGTTGATCTTTGATGTTTAGGGATTAGAATGTTTATATCCTTTCATATTTAGTGTTGTTAATGGTAGATTAGCTTTGAGAAAAGTGATTTAGATCTTAGGGAATTTCCCACCAACAAGGTGTTTGATGAAACTCTCCAAAGAACTAAATATGAGATTTACATGCTTAGTCTATGGAAGTAGATGTCTAAGGTGTTTATTGGTAGATTAGAACTGAATCTTAATGCTTGTTGATTATCTTTTCACTAATGATGATTAGCTCTTGATTAGATAATTAGCAAAGGGATTAGTGCCATGAGAGTGGATTAGTCTTAGTTAGAGTTCTAAACCTAATGATTCGCATTTATGTGATTGTTTGAACATCATAGGTTAGCTCTAGGATCACCCAAAGTCAATTACCTCATCCTTAGATTTGATTTTAGTCTTTTTTTATCTTGATTAGTAATTTTGCTTAGTTTATTGTCTTGCTTTAGTTTCTTATTTTCATATGCTTAAGTTTTAGTTACCTTTTAAGTTTGGTTGTTTGCTTTCATTTCATTTAGATTGTTAGATTAAAACTGATACGATTATGGTCAGCTTTGACAAGAATCCTTCCAAGACCTTTCACTCCAAGGGATAACATGATAATCCTAATCTTCTTAAAGCTCGTGTAAACCCAACAAAAGGTATATTAAACCTGATGCATGATACTATCTTAAAATGATCATGAGGGAGATAGGCGGTGGAACCTACAAATGTAGTTTTGTGTAGAACCAATAGCAAATATATTAAACTCACCACCTGATCTATTTCAACACAAGCCAACACTTTTTGGCTGATAGATTGGCCACACAAGAGAGTGTAGAATGGCTCTTGATATACCGGTTTGATATCTTAGATATTACACACTAAGAAAACGAAATGTTCACAAAGGAACAAAGAGGATCACTCTCAAAGAAAAAAGAAGATAAAAATTTGGTTATTGGATGTCTTTCTCCAAATGAAGATTACAAACATATATATAGACAATAAACTTTGAAAATAAAACCAAGTTGAATGAGAATTCAACTTTTGAAACTCAAATGTGACTAAACTTTCAAAATAAAACCAAGTTGAATGAGAATTCAACTTTTGAAACTCAAATGTGACTTTGATATTCATTTTTGTCACTTTTGTTGACCACAAAATGAATGCAATTTTGAACTTCAAATATGACTTTTGATCTTCATTTTCGTCACTTTGTTTAACAACAAAATTAAGTGATTAATTTTGGGTTTTCTTTGGCTTGTATTTGGCTCAGAAATGGCTGATCTTGATAGTTAACAACTCCAATGGATTTTTGAATGCTCTCCTTGTCCATAACTCCACAAATCAGCCCATTAAGTGCATCCTTAAGCTTATGTGAACGTGCCCTTGTCAACGGTCCAACATGTACAATCCACGCATCCTCCTTTTCATCCTTGTTGCTCATGATATTTGTATCATTAAGAACGGGCATAGAACATGTGAACCAATCTGCCTCATCAAAACCTTTTCTGGAAAACCCATTGGGATAAAACAAAGTATAAGGAAAAAGAGTACAAATGGTCACAACCCATTTGTAAGCTTTGGCTTCACGTTCAGATCCAAGCTTAGTTTTCACCTCGACAACAAATGTAATCTCGCCATTAGGATCTAGCTCAGCATGATGTTTAACTTTGGCATTACATTCAAGCTCGGCAACTGACTTCATCTTGGTGTCATGTTTGAGCTTGGCAGCATTCCCATTTTCCTTCGTGCCATCCATGATCGCATCGGCATCCCCTGGTTCAAGCTGAGTTCCTTTATGTTCAAGCATTGCTTCCGTTTGATAAACCTCAGTGCTGGTCAGGATCATATCAAAAACTCCACTTATTTGATTTTGCTTAGCTTAAGAAATTTTTGCAAGGCACAATCACATGGGAGAAAGCATGGATTCAGATATAGCTTCAATGTTGAAGGCTATATTAGAGAATCAAGAGAGATGGATGGCTTGGGATCCCACAAGTCACCGTGGTTTTGAAAGCTCATCCACTTATCAAGGAGGACTTATGGATGAAAACTTTGCTCAAGGGAACCAATGTGGATATGGTGAGAGATACCAATCTTGGGACATGGAGTATGATCAAGGAGCAACCTATTCTTCCCAAATCTCTAATGGAGAAGAAAATCTCAACTTGATGAAGTTGATTTTGGAAGTGCAAGAGAAGTATAATGAGAGCATTCACATGCTTGACTTCACAATATGATCTTCTACTCCGTGTTCAAGAGTTGTTGCAACACCACATGTGGAATTCATCAACACCAAAATTACCAAATGGAATGAGGAAGAAGAGGATAAAGCTCAAATCAATGATGAACTCCAACAAGAAGTTGAAGGGTCTATAGAAGAACTTGAAGCTCTTCTTAGATGCATGGTTGATGAGAATATTGTGATAAGATATGAAGATCCTTGTGAAGGTGTTTTGATTGTTGATTGCATAGGGAGTGCAAGTGAGAGCTCAATTTTTGAGAAATAGCTCTCAACCATGGAAGAAACACATGTGCAACCCATTTCCAAGGAGGAGAAAAGGGATAGTCATATTGAATGAGCCTCCAAGGAGGGTGAAGAAGAAGAATCTCCAATGAAAGCCACATGAATTGAGATCACTTTTTATCTCAAAGTCTAGTCCCCTAGCCAAATGAATTCACTTGCTTTGCATTGTCATGATTCACGGTTTGTAATTAATGAATGTTAAAGAGTTGGTTTGATAGGAAGACTTATCTAGATTGAGGTTTAAGTACAATTGATTGTTGAGATGAGCATGGCTAAGTCTTTTGGAGTAGGATGAATTCAAATGACTCTTGGAATTAACAACTAGGACATTGAGTTGATTATTTTTTTGGCATTCTTGGATATTGAGCTCCCACCATCACACCTCTCTTAGATTTGTCATGTTTGTTTGCTTGAGGACAAGCAAAAGGCAAGTTTGGGGGAGTTGATAAACTCATAATTTAGCATGTTTTAGCACTCATTTATGATAGTATTAGCACTCATTTAGGATAATTTAGCATGTTGATAAACTCATAATTTAGCATGTTTTAGCACTTCTGTTGGCCTTTTAAGTGTTTCAAAGATTCGTGATAAGTGTGAATCACAAACTCTTTTGGCCATAAGTAATGCTGCCATGTCTGAAGTGCTCGAACTAAGGCATACAACTCTTTTTCATAAGTTGGATAGTTTAAAGTAGCTCCTCCAAGCTTTTCACTAAAGTAAGTGATAGGCTTCTTCTCTTGCATCAGCACTGCTCCAATTCCTACACCAAAAGCATTGCATTCAATCTCAAAAAATTTCAAGAAATAAGGTAAAACAAGGATATGTGCGTTAGTAAGCTTCTCTTTCAAAAGCTGAAATGCATTCTCTTGAGCTTCTTCCCATTTGAATCCTACTTCTTTCTTGATTACTTCAGTGAGTGGTGCAGCAATGGTGCTGAAGTCTTTCACAAAGCGTCTATAAAATCCAGTAAGACCAAGAAAGCTTCTCATTTCTCCAACTATTTTCGGACTTGGCCATTCTCTAATAGCTTTGACCTTTTCTTCATCGATTTTGATGCCCTCTGCACTTACAACAAAACCTAAAAACACAAGGTTATCTGTACAAGTGCATTTCTTTTGATTAGCAAACAATGCTTCTTTTCTAAGAACATTTAAAACCAATTTCAGATGATTAACATGCTCATCTAGACTCTTGCTGTAAACTAAGATGTCATCAAAGTAAACTACAACAAAGATTCCAATGTAAGCTCGCAGAACATGGTTCATCAATCTCATAAACGTACTAGGTGCATTTGTTAAACCAAAAGGCATAACTAACCATTCATACAACCCAACTTGGTTTTAAAAGCAGTTTTCCATTCATCACCCTCTTTCATTCGAATCTGGTGATATCCACTCTTGAGATCGATCTTTGAAAAGACACAAGAACCATGCAATTCATCTAGCATGTCATCTAAACGAGGAATAGGATGGCGATACTTTACAGTGATATTGTTGATGGCTCTGCAATCGACACACATCCTCCAGTTTCAGTCCTTCTTTGGTACGAGTAGGACTCGCACAGCACAAGGGCTCATGCTCTCTCTGATGTATCCCTTTCCCATTATATCATTGATTTGTTTCTGAAGCTCCTTAGTCTCCACAGGATTGGTTCTGTAGGCTGGTCGGTTTGGAAGGGATGCTCCAGGCACGAAATCAATCTTATGTTCAATACCACGGATCGGTGGTAATCCACTTGGGTTGTCTTCTGGAAAGACATCTTTAAAGTCCTACAAAACCGAAACAATCTTGCTCCGCAGCTCCGGCTTGTGGTCAGTTAAACTCATAAGAGTTTCTTTGTATATAAGCAAAAGAATGGGTTGTTCATAAAGCAAAGATCTCTTAATCTCACTAGACCTCACGAAAAAGTTAGAATGTTTCCTCTGGGGTTTGCTCTCACAGGCCTTTGACTGGGTTTTACTCAAACTCTCGCTCTCTTTTTGGTGTAAAGTGTTTATAGGTTCACTCATTTTGTGTTTCTTTTCCCTCTATTTGAGCGCAAGTTGATCCTGATAAATCTCTTGTGGTGTCATAGGAACGAGTATGATCTTTTTACCTTTGAATCCGAATGAATGCTTGTTGGTAAATCCATCATGAGTAAATTTGCGATCATACTGCCATAATCTTCCTAATAGAATATCTCCAGCCTCCATAGGTAGCACATCACAAAGAATCTCGTCCTCATACTTTCCTATAGATAAAGGAATCACCACTTGCTTAGTGACTTTCATGTTTCTTTGATCGTTCAGCCACTGAAGTTGATACGGTTTGGGATGCTTCTTAGTCTCCAAATTCAGCTTCTCCACCATAGTTGTACTAGCCACGTTGGTACAGCTTCCAGCGTCTATGATGAGACTACAGACTTTCTCCTTGACCAAGCATCTTGTATGAAAGAAGTTTTCTCGTTGCTCTTCTTCTTCAGACTTGCTGCTTGTGATGAAAACCTTTCTAGTAACCAATAAATCTCCAGTAGTCGCATGCTCCTTATAAAGATCCATAGATGCTTCAGAATCAGACTTCTATTCTTTAGTCTCAATCTCACCATTGTCCCTTAACACCATAGTTCTTTTGTTGGGACATTCATTGGCATAATGACCTTTGCCGTGACACTTAAAGCACTGAACATCTCGGTTCCTTGTCCTTGGAAGCTCGACTTTCCCTTTAATCTCTTGACTGTTAACATTTGGTTTAGTTTCAAACCGTGGCTTTGGAGCTGTCTTATCTTCTCTGTAGAATTCGGCTTAGCATTAAATGATCCAGCACCATATGATGGTCGAATTGTACTCTCTCTTGAGTTGATGTTCCACCATAATAGCTTTGTGTAGCATTTCCTCCAAATCTACATAATGTTGTAGCTCCAAGCGATCCTGAAGTTCTCTATTCATTCCACTTAGGAACCTGGCCATATTAGCCTCTCTATCCTCATCAACATTTGCTCTTATCATAAGAGTTTCCATCTCTTGAAAATAGTCCTCTACGGGTCTACTGCCTTGAACAAGTCTCCTAAGTTTTTGATGTAACTCTATGTGGTAGTGATTAGGCACAAATCGTCTCCTCATGATAACTTTCATGTCAGCCCATGTCTCAATGGGACGTTTTCCATTGCGTCTCCTGCTTGTCACCAATTGATCCCACCAATTAATAGCATAGTCATAAAACTCAGTAGTTACCACTCTAACCTTTTGTGTTTCTATGTAATGTTGGCAATCAAAGACTAGCTCAATTTTCTTTTCCCACTCCAAGAAGGCATCTGCATCATTTTTCCCCTGAAATGATGGAATTTTCAGCTTTAGACCACTCAAGTTGTTTTCGGGTTGTCCCCTTGCTTCTCTAGCACATGTGCGTCTCCTTTGACTCCTCTGAGATGAGTGATCATCACGGCTGTAGTAGTCATCTTCCCCTTCGACCCTCACTGGTCTAAGTTGTTCTCTTTCTCTTCCAGCAGGCACATCGTGTGGTTGCCTCTTTCCAGCCTCAGCACGTACCTCCTCTAGTCTTTCATAGACTCCATTTATTTCTATTCTCATCAAACGCTGCATCTCTCCCATCGATTCTTGCATTTGCCAATTAGGTACTGCTTCTCTTTCGTCATTGTTGCTTCCATCGTGATTAGATATGATTATTTTTCCTGCAAACTCAAAAAAATACGTTAGAAGTAAAATTCCTCACAAGTGTTTCCCTCAAACGTGTTTCTCTAAATAGATATTCCCTCAATGATAGAGTTCGTATAGAACTAACCAATCAATCTGATTCGCACCACCAAACAATCTCAAAGATAAAACCAAGTGTTCCCAAAGAAATCAGATAGATAGAAAGAGAATAACAATTTTCAGAAATAATCTAAAAATAAACAGACTTCTTTGATCCTTGCCTTTTGATTTCTTTTCTCTTTTTTTTGACTTTTTTTTTGTACTGGTTAGAAGATAAACATACTTTTTTGTACTGATTAGAATATGAAAAGATGAGAAGATGGATGATTAAATAACGAAACCTTGAGTGTGCTCTGATACCAGATGATGCGCGTCTTCCCAAGAAGGATGCACTCTAGGTGTGGTAGACAGATAATCCTTGACTTCAATTGATTCGCGAAGCAAGATGATAAGGTATATTAAAACCCTATGCCCAAAACTTACAACGATTCAGATGAAACTAGGCGGTGGACTCGTTGTTGATAGAACTCGTAGAGTAAGATGTTAAGGTATATGAAACCCTAAGCCCAAAATTCGCTTAAAACGAAGACTACGAACAAAGAAGGTGAATGGCCACATAAGAGACTGTGGATTGACTCTTGATAAACCGGTTTGATCGTTTGGATATTACGCACCAAATGATCGAAAAGTTCACAAGGAACAACAGAGAATCACTCTCACAAGATTAATAAAAAAGATGGTTGTTTTTCTCAAATGAGTTACAAAGAATATAAAGAAGAAAAGATGTGTTTAATACCTAGCTAAAATCGATAAAGACTTAGATAAAATCTGGGAAGACTTAGAGTAGAATTAAAGAAGTATTTGAATGACTCTTAGACTCCAAATGACCCTTGAAAACGTCTAGATCCCTTGTCTTCTGGTCAAACTAAACTTTTCAACTACTTTTCCTTCCTTTGGTCCAATCTTGACTATATAGATGACGAATGTAGCTCGAGTATGTAGTTCGACTATATAGCTTGAATCATAGTTGTTGATATGGCTGGAGTATATAGCTCGACTATATAGTTTGACTATGTAGCTTGAATCAAAACCAGGAAGTTCTGACTCTCTTCTTTCTCCATTCGGCCTATCTGATCTTGAACTCGAATTATCAGACATGTAAGTGCTTCTTTGAGTTTCTTCGTCCTTGCTCTAGTCATAGTTCTTTCGGGTACAAGCAAAGCATCCGTTGGTTCAAGCTCTCCTTGTAGTTACTTGAGGATCAATCCAATCGGGTTTGATTGTGACAATAGGAATGCATAAAACTCCTTAATCTAAGCAAGCAATAAAGGTTTTTGTGGTTTACTAGCAATCTAAGTGATCAAACCAAGCAAACAAATCAAATAAAAGTAACTAACACTTTAATTAAGCAATAAATGTAATAATTAAGCAATTCAAAGACTAATTAGCTACTAAACGAAATTAGCAATTAACTAAAACGAATCCAAGGGTGGGGTTATCAACCTAAGGTGTTCCAAGAACCAATCTTTGATGTCAATCAATAACAATATATGCTAATCCCTAAGCTTGGAACTCAAAAGCAAGACTAATCCACTCTCATGGTACTAATCCCTTCATTAATCATCCTAATCAAGAACAAACTCTCATTTGTGAAAAGGAAGCTAACAAGCATTATGAAACAGTTCTAAATTGCTAAAAACACCCTAGACACTCACTTTCATGAGCTAAGAATGTAAATACCTAGTTTAGGTTGTTGGGGAATTTCTAGAAACACCTTGTGGGTGGAAAATTCCATAAGGCCTAGTTTTAGCTTGATCATGGCTAAACTAACATTTAGATCACTAAACAATGAGGGAAATAAGAAGATATAGCCCTAGACATCAAGATCAATCCATAAAACACCTTAAATCTAACCCATCCCTAGATCCTAATGAAACTACTCAGTAATCATGATTAGACCCTCAAATCCTATGAAAGAGATGAAGATAAACATGACTAAAGAGATAGAGAAAGAAAGATTAATAAAGGCAAATACTAAATTGCATAAACTCAATAAAAAAAGTCTTACAAAATCACTTAGAAATCAAAGAGGAAGGTTTTCTAAGCAAGAACTAAAGATTTAAAGATACTTAGGAAAATTTAGGTCATTTGGTATTTATAGTGAATAGTGAACGAACCGGGTCAACCCGGAACAAACCGGGTATTTACCCGGTTTAAGGCTGAAAATCGGACAGCATATCGAGCTTTCTAGGTCGATATGCAGGTCGATATGCAGCTCGATACGCTGCTAAAAACTTTCTTCGCAGGCCGTGTCGAGCTTGGTAGCTTGATGTAGATGCTCGATACGCCGCCTTCAGAACCTCGGTTGGCTTTGTATCGAGCTTGGCAGCTCGATACAAACGGTCGATATGCCTCCTCCAAAACTTGGGGTAGACTTGTATCGAGCTTGCTAGCTTGATAAAGATGCTTGATATGCACTTCACGTACTCACTGTCAGGTCGTATCGAGTTTGGTAGCTCGATACCAAGCTCGATATGTTGCTAAAACTTCTCTCCTTCTCTTTTGGCCCCTTCTCTTCCTCCTATTTGTCATCCATCTCTGCATAAGGTCCTCCAAGCCTCCAAGATACCGAATAAGGACTCAATATGTACAAATATGCAACAACTTAAGCTAAAACTCACTAAACTCTATTATGAATGCAAATGGGACTAAAAGTGTTTAAATGAATACAAAAGTAGATGCAAAACTATCCTAATGAGTGCGAAAACATACTAAATTATGAGTATATCAACTCCCCCAAACTTGTCTTTTGCTTGCCCTCAAGCAAACAAACATGACAAATCCAAGAGAGAGGTGTGAAGGTGGGAGCTCAATATTCAAGAATGCCAACAAAAACAATCAACTCAATGTCCTAGTTCTTAATTCTAAGATGCAATTGAATTCATCCTACTCCAAAAGAGTTAGCAATGCCCATCTCAACAATCAAATGCACAAAGACCTCATTCTAGATAAGTCTCCCTATCAAACTAACTTTTTAACATTCATTAATTTGTAAACCCTGAATCATGACAATGCAATTCAAGTGAATTCATTTGGCAAAGGGACTAGGCTTTGAGATAAAAATGATCCCAATTCATGTGGTTTCCATTTCAAATGTGGGTTTCCTTACTTTCCACCAAGCCTTTTTCATCCCTTTCTTTCTACTCCCTTTCCACAACTCACCATGCCAAGATGCAAACATATAATTTCAATAACAAAACACCAAGCAATATCACGACCCAAACCCTAAATCCTAAGCCTACCACTAGCTCCAAGATTTGAGAGGTAGAATCTACATAAGAACCTAAACTTGTCGTCTCAGATCTAACACTTTATGCTAAGTTCAATCAAAATAAGGCCTCACAAGCAATATCACTAGAACATTTGGCTTCGAAGGAGGTATGGTAAGGTGGGAGTACTACTTGAACTAGCAAGAGGGTGGCAAAGTGAGTAAGAAAGCTCAAATATGTATAATCCATGAATTCACTTTCAATGCAAGGCATGATAATTAGATGTCAAAATTCGGTTCAAGTGAGTAGAATTGGTTATCAAATTCAAGATCCTATTTCGACCAAAATCTAGTGACAAGTGAGGTGGTCCATGCATGGTTCTTCCTTACTTTCAAGACTTATTCAAATGCATCAAAGAACTGCTAATTAGGGCATTGAATTGATTACATGAGTTGGCACTCTACAAGAATGAGGTCATCATTGCAGCCAATGCATATCAATGCAAATCCTACATGAAATGCAACTAGACTCAATCCTAATATGCAAATACAACATCTAAATGACTTTCTTTTTTGGAAAATTTTCAAATTTTTCAATTTTTTTGGTTTTTTCTATGGCTTAAATGATTGCATGAGATTCAAATATGCATAAAAGAAAAATAATACTCACAAAACACAATGTCAAATCTCTCCACCTCTCCCCCAAACTTAAATTACACAGTCCCTTGTGTAATAAAAGTCTAGAGGAGACCTCAATCAACATGACAATATGATAAAACAAAAATCTAAAAGAAACATGTACAAGGGAGGTGGAGATACCTCAAAACTGTGAGGAGGAGGAGGAGGACGAGCCTAGGGAAAGTGACTGGTTTCTCGAGGGAGGAGAACGGCTCGGCTTTCTCTTCCTTGGGCGTGCTTCATGGGAGGAGGAGCAAGGTGGAACCTCATGACAGCTTCCCTTTGCTTCACATGGAAGAAGTGCCTCCTATCAAGCTCCATTTTGTCCTCTCCCTCAGCCTCTTCCACATTTGCAGCCTCTTGTCTAGCCCTTGTGGAGGATGAACCCTTGATGATGGCCTTTATCCCTTTAACCGTCTTCTTCAACCCTCTCACAGTCTCGCTGAGCTTCTTAATGGCTCGGTCTTGGTGCTTGTTCCACCTCTTGAGAAGGCTAATGTGAAGGTGAGCTTCTCTCAAAGCCGAGCTTGGCATCGGGTTAATACACGAGCTGAAGTAGTGTCTCTCACTACCATAAACCAGACTCGCAGCCCCTTGTTCTTCTTCCTCTACTTCCTCTTCCTCGGGAATTTAATTAGGGTCAAAGTCAAATGTCCCTTTCTTTGCAATGGATTCAATAGGAGGGTTAACCGCCGGGTTGTAAAGAAGCTCATACGCGGAAACAAAGTCGATGTAGGAGAGGTCTTGAAAGGATGGTGCTTGTGGGCATGGGATGCAAATCTTGGACTCGGTCTCCAAGTTGACGACGGACTTGTAGGTAAATCTGTGGCCTAGCCTCCACGAGAGAAATACGGTCCTACCGAGGTAGAAGATATCCATCCACTCGGGCTCCAGCCTATCCGTCCCTAGCCTATGTCCACATGCTTCGAGAATCGGAATTATGATCCCGCCAATGCGAAGCTCGGTATCCTTGTCCTTCATTGTGGCAACCCAATCTTGGTAGGAGAGCAATTGCCTAACCAACAAGCTAACCAAACCCGTCCTATCTCCACGGATTCTTGTGCCTCCTCTTGTGTGGAAACCAATGAATCTTGAAATACCCACATCCAACAGCTCGAGCTCCTCTTGGCTCACTTTCCCGGTCTCCTTCCTTGAATAGAAATTGTGAGCAAGGGCCTTGTGTGCATACCGCAACACCAGATGTCTTATCATAGTTCCCGTGCTTGCTCCCGCCTTGAATTTCCCAACCGCAATCGTTTTCCACAAGCCCTTCAACTCACACTCATCAATGGTGAGCATCTTTGTTCTCCTTTCACCCTCTTGAAAACCAAATATCTCATTCAATTAGCGGAAGGACATTGTGTAGATGGTCCTATGGATCTTGAAATTGATGTAGCCACGACCATCTTGCGGGGGTGAATCCTCTCCTTCATAGTAGAAGTGCGCGATGAGGTAGGAAAGGAACTCACATGTCGCGAGCTTGTAGGCGGGATAGGCCAAGGTGATGAACTTTGCCAAACCCATGTTGGAGAATAGGGTTTGGAAGTCCTCAAAGATCCCCAAAGCCCGAAGTGTCTGCTCATGTGGGTACTTCGTTCCCTTGAAGCGAATAGCCATGAAGGCCTTGAGAAGTTCTGCGGGCGTGAGCTTCTTCTTTGGGACTTCTTTTGTGGCCTTGGTCGACCCCTTTGAAGCCCTCTTGGTTCCCTTCTTCATTGACCCAAGCACCAACTGCTCCTCTTCACTTTCAACATCTTGATCCTCAACCACTTTCTTCTTCCCATGGCTCTTGGATGATCTTGCTTGTGAGCTTGCCCCTTGAGTTGTTTGATCCCCTTTAGTTCTTCCCATTGTACCTACAAAAGAAACAAAACTTGTAGGGGGAGTTAGCAACTCATTTTGATCCACAAAAATAGCATTAAGCATGCAACAAACAAGATCAAATGTCACAATTTCGAGATCCACTCAATTCCACACTTGGCAAAATACAAAATTTGTAAACTTTTCAATTTGCCAATTTCGAGTGCTATCAATTGGCAATATATAAGCATGGTTAATGCAAGCTAATGCAAGTGAAACCCCCAAAATCTAACAAGGTTCAAGAGAGTAATTTGAATTTTCGCACTATGAACCCTAAGTGTCAAATTTTCAAAAATTAATCATGGAAATCCTAGGATAGCACTCGAAACCTGCTCCCTAACCATTATCAAGCAATGCCCAATCCACAAACAACCAATTTGAACACCCTATTCTATCAATCCCCAAATTCGAGTGAATTAAACCGGTCAAACCTCGTTCACTTACCTAGAAAAGGAGTGTATCGAGCTATGTAGGTCGATACATAACTCGATACACTTGCAGACGCGGGTTTTAAAACTGTATCGAGATAGGTAGCTCGATACAATTGCTCGATATGCCTCGAACTTTTTCCCTTGTCGAGTTGTATCGAGCTTAGTAGCTCGATACAAATGCCCGATACGGAGGTTGGGAAATCCCTGGTCGAGTTTATATCGAGCTGCACAACGCTCGACACGACCTTCCATGTTTCCCTTTGAGAGACGTATCGAGCTTGATAGCTCGGTACGTAGCTCGACACACTGCCATAAAACTTCTTGAAAGCTTTTTGCTCTTGTCTCAACCTCCTTGATCCAAACATATTATCCACAAACACTAGAAAACATATTATTGAATTAAAAACTGCAAATATATACAAGGATAAACATGGAAATGCCTCCCAAGTGCGCTTGTTTAAAGTCACTAAGCTTGACTTTTCAAACCCATAGGCATGGGGGTGAACAAGGAGTTGAATTGGCATTCCTTCTCCTTTCTTGATGAACATGGTGCTTGCACGAGCTTGTAGCACCTTCTTCTTCTTCTTAGACCTCTTTGGTGGCTCAGCTATAGGCTCCACAACCTTGAGTCCATCAAACATGGCTAGAAGACTCTCACCATCAAAGTTTGGCCCATCATACTCATTGTGATCAAGGGCTTCCTTCTCATTCATCACCACACAAGTGAGACCCATCAGCTGCTCCCTTGGTGGTCCCTTTTCAGCCTCCTTAGTGTCACATGTGATTGTTCCACAAAGGCTCAAAGCAGAAGGTTTCATAGGATATAAAACCTTAGCATCCTCATTCTTGAGAATCACCCTCTTGTTGATGAAATCTAGGCTCGCACCAGCTGTGTTGAGGAAGGGTGTTCCTAGAAGAAGAGGTAGCCTTGCTTCTTGAACCATGTCCATGACAATAAAGTCAGTTGGCACTAGACATTAACCAACTCTCAAATGATAATCTTCTACAAGGCCTAGTGGTTACCTTGAGGAAGCATCAACAATGGTGATGTGAAGAATACTTCTTCATAGTAGTGATCCCAATGTTCTTGAACATCTCAAGGGACATCACATTGACACTTGAGCCAGAATCACATAAGACTTCATCAATCTTCAAGTCCCCAAGAAAACAAGTAATCAAAAAATTTCCCGGATTACGAAGCTTTGGGGTAACCTTGGATTCATTCCTTGTTGTGCTTGGTGAATCTAGACCCTTATCAGATCTTCAACCATCTCTATGTTGGCAAGCAACTCCTTGATGAACTTTATTTGACCCTTGACTCAGGACAAGTTCTCCACTTTAGGCAAAGGTGCACCAACTTTCTCCATACTCCTTCTAAAACTTGAGAGTACCTTCTTTTGTGCCTTAGTCAAAACGGCTCGGGGAAAGGGAGTTGTGGCTTATAGACAAGGAGATCATAAGTCTCAACTTCAGTCTTTTTAGCCACTTCTCTTTCCTTCTCAACAACAATTGCTTGTGTAGATATCACATCCTCATCAAGCTCTTCTTTACCCATTGGTTTAGCAACAACCAAATGGTCATTTTCAATGACCTCCTCCGCAACTTGAACTTCAATGTCCTCATTGATTATTGCTTTAACATTGGGACTCTCAAATAGTTGCTCAAATTCAGCCACCACACGCTCATACTCATCTTCATCAATAGAGTAGATAGCATTGCAATACTCATTGGAGTTTGGCTCGGGTTTACCGGGCAAAGAAGCTTGAGCTCGTGTAGAAGAGGAAGCCATACCCTTATTGTTCTCCATTTGCTTGATCTTAAAACTCAAAGTGTCAAACTTAGATTTAAGGTCAATTTAAGAGCAATCCACCTTGTTGTGAATTTCAGCCATCTTCTTACTCACATCCATAGCACTACTTTCTTGACCTTGGAGAATTTGTTGGAGAACCTTCCTCATATCCAAATCTTGTGCAAACCCGGTGGAGGACCTTGCTTGGACTGAAAATTCTCTTGTTGTCCTTGATTTCCTTGATTGTTTCCTTGATTCCCTTGATAGTTGTTCTTGGGAACATAACCTTGTTGTTGTTTGAAAGGAACAAATGGTTTTTGTTGACCTCCTTGTCCTTGTTGAGGGTATATTTCATCTTGAGGGTTCTCAACATTTGTACTCCAATATGAAATATTGATGTTCCTATAGTTGTTGTTGTAGCCTTGTTGATAACCTTGGCCACCCACATAGTTGACCTCTTCTTGGCAATCCTATTCAAATCTTGTTGAACCCCATGACTCTCATCACAATCATCCACAAAGTGGACATGCTTTTGTGAGGCTTGAAGCAACTTATTCATTTTTTCATTGAGAGATTTAAGCTCTTTCCTTCTTTGGTCCTCATAAACACATCACCCCCTTGAAGATCTATCATAGTCTTCACCATAATTTCCATCACTTTGGGCTAAATTCTCCACAAGCTCTAGACCTTCTTCCACTTCTTTTTCTAAGAAGTTTCCATTGCTAGCTGTGTCTAGAAGCATCCTAAACTTGGGGAGAACACTGCGGTAGAAAGTACTCAAGAGAGTTTCTTCGGAGAAGCCATGATGAGGGCATTGAGTAGTGTAACCCTTGAACCTTTCCCATGCTTCACAAAAGCTCTCTGATATGCTCTCAAATTTACCGTAGAGCTACTCTCTCAAATTAAGAGATCAGTCGCAGTACTTAGGGATCGAATTCACATGGAATGGATAATGACACAACAGATTTCTAAGTTCGAATTAAGCTAAGTGAGAATGTGAAACTAAAAGACAGGAAGCAAATAAAACGGTGTAAATTCAGGAGACGAAACGCTAGGTTCAGGGAAATTCTCAGGTGATCCAAATTGCAGGTCTATACAGAATGTTAGGAATTATTAAGCACTGTTCTTGAACTCGAAACACTAATGTAAAATCAACCAACTCTCGCTGCGAAGATTATCTATGTCTAAACCCTATAATTCAAAATCTCTTTGCAAATTCAAACAATTCAGACAAGCATTAATATCAGGTTCAATTGTTCACAAAATCCATAAACCAAATCTCTTTGCGAATAGGTATTTTGCTCATCTAACATTACTTCAGGCAAACAATAATACTCTCACATCTATTAATCAACCTAAGATCAGATTCTAGGTCGCGAAGCTAGAATAAGCATTAATCACAAATCCAGATGAAGAACTCTAATGATTTTATCCTAACAATTCATCAATCACCTTTGAAAACCCCTAAACCTAACAAGTAAACTACTCAGACATGATCAATGAAACACAAATCATAATTTGAATAGAAAGCATAAAAGAAATCAATAGAAGAAAATAAAGGAGTTCCAAATCAGCTCTAGAGGAGTCTGATTTTTCTCTCAAAAAACCCTAAACTTCTATGATTCTTAAAGTATGAGATTCTGCCTAAACAATGGCTTTGAGAACTATATATAAGGTCCAAAACACGAATTGGGCACTCTTGCAAATAAGGAAATCTTTTTGGGCAATTT
>JAHZTW010000006.1:33703507-33719788 GCA_020283515.1 Alliaria petiolata
ACCAAGCCTTCTACGAGAATCTCGCGGCTTGCATAAGTGCGAAATAGCTTTTGAACCTTTAATGTTCTTATTGACAAGATCAGGGGGTTTGGAATTGATTCCAGGAAGTACATACCTTTGCTTTCTCCGAGGTTTTTGGACTGTAGGATGTGGAGTTGTCTGTTTGAAAGCATATGATGGACTTGCATCATTGGGATCGGCTCGTGGTTTGCTTTCTGGAGGGTGTCGATCGACACAAGGAGTGGTGTCGATCGACACCGAAGCTGCAGCTCGAATCTCTGCTCTCTTTCTGCAATCTAGCTTTGCAATCCTTGCCTCCAACACAAAAACGTCTTCCTCCATCAACTTGTCATTGACTCGAACATCTTCTATGCTCATAGTCCTGGAGAGATGATCAGCAACTATGTTTTCACTCCAATCCTCTAGCTCCACAATTTTCTCAAAATCCTCATCCAATGCCTCTTGAACAACTAGTTTGTTCTCTTGCTCTTCAGTATCAAGCTCCTTGACATACCCAGCAGTAACATCATCCGAAATTTCCATAATTGGATCTCTATCCATGGAAATTTCTACTGAAAAAGCTTGGCCATCGATGGTGGATGGTCCTCTTAACTTGTCCATGTCAAAATTCATGACAACATCACCCAAATCAAGCTCCATTTTCCATTTCCTCACATCAATGATGGCACCAGCGGAAGCCAAGAATGATCTTCCCAGAATAAGAGGATCTGCAGGTTCTTCATCATATTTCAAAACCACAAAGTCTGTGGGAATCATGGAACCTTCAATCTTCAAGGGAACATCTTCTAATACACCTTTTGGAATTCTCTTTGATCGATCTAGGATAAGAGAGATTCTGCTTGGCTTGAAGTTAGTCATTCCAAGTCTAACAGCAACAGAGTATGGTATCAACTTGATACTTGAACCTAAATCACAGAGAGAATGAGGAAACCTTCCTGTTGATATTGAGCAATCTAGCACAAAGTTTCCTGTATCAGGTAACTTTTCTGGAATCCTCCTCTGAATAACATCACTGACTTGTTCAGAAACCCACACCTTCTTCTTCTTCCTTGGAACTATGTTCAAGAGAATTGCATTCATGTCTCTGGTAAGCAATGCTCCTTCCTCAGGACTCACACCATTGACAACCATTCTCTTGACATATCTTCTTAATGCAGGTGAAAGATTGACTGCATCAACTAGGGGTAGCTCAACAATCAGCTTACTCATCATCTCTTTGCATCTGGCTTCCTCTCTCTCCTGTTTAGACCTTCTAGGAGGTATGGGATAAGGCATCTTCGGCTTATACACCTTTTCCTCTTCAAGTTTGGAAGGTTCAGGTCGATCCAACGAAGTCTGGGAAAGGTGTCAATCGACGCTATGGTGGTGTCGATCGACACTAGCGCTTTGTGTTGACTCTTTCGCGTCGTTTGGACTCGATGTGTCGTGATCTTCAATGGGTGTCGATCGACACTCTTGAATAGTGTCGATCGACACTGGCTCCGCAGGTACACAATCCCCATCTTCAATGTCTTCAAGCTCCTTGAATTCTTCAGTACTAAGACCTATTTTCTGCACCGGTGGAAAGCTTCTTTCACTCTGAATCGTGATGGCATTCACATGGTGCCTCGGATTCACGTCCGTCTTTCCAGGAAGACATCCCTCTTGTCTCTTCAAAGCTCCAGCAGTTTGAGCAACCTGAACATCCAATTTCTTCATATGAGAGTTCAGATTATCGATCTTCCCATTCAAGTCTTGGTACAGTGAATCTATCTTCCCGTTGAAATCCACTGTCATCTTCTGCTGTCCTTCTAGAATTTGCTCTATCATGGATTCCATCTTATTTTCTGCAGGAGGCTTCTGATAGGAAGAAGAACCGTAAGTCCTTTGGAAGTTGATGTTCTGGAATGGCTTCTGGTAAGAAAAACCATAACCTTGCTGATTGTTGAATCTCTGTCCTTGAAATCCAGCTCCATTGATGTAGTTAACTTCTTCTTCCTCAGGCTCAAAAGTTCACACTTCTGCAAAGTGAACTTGCTTCTTTCCCACCAAGATGTCCAACTTCCTGTTAACCTCAGCTATTTGGCCTCCTCCATTTGCATCAACATGTTGTTTCCTCTTAAAGTCTGCATTTTTGGTGCCGTTGCAAGAGGCCAAATTCTCTATAAGCACCATTTCATCTTCTGGATATCTTATGTTGAAGTTGCCATTGCTCGCAGCATCTAAAGCCATCTGGTACCTCCAGTCGATTCCTCGGTAGAAAATGTTGGGGTCGGTTTTCACCTCGACAAGATCAATCAGAAAAATGGCTGTGGAAACTATCTTTGACAACACGATGCCGAGCGAAACGCCTCGCACAGTTTGTGCACGAGGCCAATCGAAACGCCTCGCGCAGAGATTGTGCATGAGGCCGAACTGAAACGCCTCGCCCACAGTTTGTGCACGAGGCCGAGTTAAAACGCCTAGCACACAGATTGTGCCCGAGGCCGAGCTAAAACGCCTCGCGCACAGATTGTGCCCGAGGCCGAGCTAAAACGCCTCGCACAGTTTGTGCACGAGGCCGAACTGAAATGCCTCGCACCGGTTGTACAAGAGGCCGAGCTAAAACGCCTCGGTGCATAGTTCGTACATAGTTTGTGCGAGCCAAACACTCCAGTGCACGGAATGTGCACGAGGACGAGCCGTGCACAGTTTGTGCGAGCCAGACACCTCGGTGCAGAATTTGTATGGAGAGGCAAAGAAAACCGAACCATGCATAATTCATGCACGAATCGTCGCTTCGGTCGGAAGATCGTAAACAAACCGAACCAAACCGGACACGCTTGGTATCACGCATAACCGAAGCGTTTATGGGCCAAGCGGAGATGATATGTGTATATTTTGCATCATTTTAGCATCCATATAGTATAAGTTTATCATCATTTTTAGAGTCTAATATAGCATTATAGTGTTGCATTTGATCATTTAGAGTCCTAGAGTGTTCTTGCATGGCACTTGCATGTTTTGCATTGTTCTTTGCATGTTTTGGTACCTTATTAGGTGAAAAGGACGCTTGGGAGTTGAGGATGCACTTGGAGAATGATGCATGACACATAGAAGGGACAAGAGGCAACAAAAGGATGAAGAAGAAGGTTTCTGGCAACAGATCGACGAAGCAGATCGATGAAGCTCATCGATCCACTTTTCCAGGGAGCCAGATCGACGAAGAAGATCGATGAAGCTTCGTCGATCCACATTTCCAGGGAGCCAGATCGACGAAGAAGATCGATGAAGGTTCGTCGATCCACATTTCCAGGGAGCCAGATCGACGAAGAAGATCGACGAAACACGCCGAACCAGAAGCCGTGACCAAGAGCACGGATCGACGAAGAAGATCGACGAGTTGTCGATCCGTTTTATTTTTGGTGATGGATCGACGAAACAGATCGACGAGCACGTCGATCCATCACCAGACGAACTCTTTTTCTTCATTTTCATGGGTCCCCCTATAAATACTCTTTAGACCTAATTTTTATCTTAAGTCTTTTTCTCTGAGTTCTTAGTCTAAACTTCTAGCCATTTTTGGCAAATACCTTGTTTATGTTTTGGATTTTGAGTTAATGCAATATCTCTTTTAGATTTCTTGTTTATTTCTTCTCTAATCATGTTTTGCTTATCTTCTCTCTTTGATTTGATGGGCTTAATCATGATTAGTGAGTAGTTTCCATAGGAACTTAGGGATGGGTTAGATTTAGGGAATTTTATTGGTTCAATCTTGCAATCTAGGATAGATTCTTCCTAATCTCTTCTTATTAAGTAGTTCTTAATGCCAAATGGCTAATCTTTGCCATTTTGGGATCTTAGGCATTTCATCCACCCACCAAGTGTTTGATGGAATGCTTGAACCAACTTAATAAGAGATTTACATATTCTAGCCTAAGACATTAGATGTTTAGAGTGTTTATCATACCATTTAGACTTGTTATTAATGCTTGTTGATTATCCTAATGCTAACACATCATTAGTTCATTAGGGTAATTAACAAAGGGATTTGAGCCACACATCATGGTCTTATCTTGATTAAGAGTTCTAGGTATAGAGTTTGCTTGATTAGTAGCTTAAATGATTGCAAGAATGTTCCCTTAAGTTCCCAAATCAATGATTCCATCCCTAGGTTTCGATTTAGTATAATTGATAATCTTGCTTAGTAGTAATCATTGCTTAGTTTCTTGATTAGCTTCAATTAAGGTTTAGTTTCTTAGCTATTGCTTAAGTAGTGTTTCTTTTAGTTTGTGCTTTGGTTTTAATTATCATTTGTCACTTGAATTGTCAATTTAGCTTAGCTTAGATAAGACTTTGTATTCTTAGTGCAACCAATCTCCCAAGATGGATTGATAACCTCAAGTATTGCAATGACATGAGCAATTGAGGAATTGCTTGCAAGGCTAAAAAGGCTTGTATCAATTTGGCGCCGTTGCCATATTGGGATTGATTGGTCATTAAGATTTGAGTTTTGTCTTAGACTAAGTATTACTTTTGTGTTTATTGACCTTCCACTTTTCTAAATTTCAGTTTCTCTTGCATGCATTTGAGGTCAAAAGGGGACAACTTCCAAGGATTTCAAGAGATTGATCAATTGGAAAGGGTTGCTAGACTTGCAAGAAGGGAAGCTGCAAGGTTAGAGAGGTTGAGAATGGAAGAGCAACAAAGAGATCAAGCTCCTCCTATGAACATGGCGCATGAGCAAGCACCAAGGGGCAATGGAAACCCCTTGCATGCGCCTAGACAAGGGAGGACTATAGGGGCTGGTGATGCTCCAAACATTCACCAAAATCGATATGGTATTCAACCTCCACCGGTTCAAAACAATACCTTTGAAGTGAAGCCAGCTTTCATCTCTATGGTTCAACAAGACAAATTTCATGGGTTGCCAATGGAAGATCCTCTAGATCACTTGGACAACTTTGATAGAGTTTGTGGCTTATTCAAGATGAATGGTGTGAGTGAAGATGCCTTCAAACTAAGACTCTTTCCCTTCTCTCTTGGGGATAGAGCAAGGCAATGGGAGAAAACTTTGCCCCAAGGTAATATCACTACTTGGGATGAGTGCAAGGAAGCTTTCCTCTCTAAGTTCTTCTCCAACTCTAGGACCGCCAAGTTGAGGAATGAGATCTCTAGCTTCACTCAAAAGAACAATGAGTCCTTCAATGAAGCTTGGGAAAGATTCAAGGGCTACACAATGCAATGCCCTCATCATGGCTTCTCACAAGAGTCTCTACTAAGCACCATCTATAGAGGTGTTCTACCTAAGATAAGGATGCTTCTTGATACAGCTAGTAATGGGAACTTCTTAGGAAAAGAAGTAGATGATGGTCTAGAGCTTGTGGAGAATCTTGCCTTGAGTGATGGTAATTATAATGAGGATTATGATAGAGCTCCAAGGGGAAGTGAGTATGAATCTACAAAGAAAGAGATAAAGTCTCTTCATGAAAAGATGGATAAGCTCATGACCTCCAACCAAAGGCATGTTCATTTTGTTGGTGAGTATCAAGAGGAATGTGATGATGAAGCTAGGGCTCAAGAGTGTGAAGAAGTGGTCAATTTCGTGTCTGGCCAAGGAGGTTACAACAACAACTACAACAACAACTATAAGGGAAACAACAATCTCTCTTATAGAAGTAATAATGTTGCTAACCCCCAAGACCAAGTCTACCCTCCACAAGCCACTCAAAACAAGCCTTTTGTACCTTACAACAACCAACAAAAGGGCTATGCTTCCAACTCAAACTACCAAGGAGGAAACCAAGGCAACTATGGAGGTCAAAAGTACAACCCTCCACAAGACAATGTTCAGCTAATGCTTCAACAAATACTCCAAGGTCAAGCTCACAATGATGCTAACATGGGTAAGAAAATTGCTGAAATTCATACAAGAATGGATTCTTCACTCAATGAGCTTGCTACTCAAATAGGAGGTCTCCAACAAAAGTTCAAGCAATTAGAGAAAGGCAAAGCTTCTAGCTCCAATTCTCAAGGCACTTTACCGGGTAAACCCGAATCTAACCCAAAGGAGTATTGCAATACTATCTCCACTATTGATGAGGATGAATATGAGCTTGTTGTGCAAGAGTTTGAACACCTATTTGAGGATCCTTGTGATACATCTCAATTCAATGAGGACATTGAAGTTCAAGTTGGGGAGGTAACCATTCAAAATGACTCCATGGTTATTGCTACAAAAGTTGGTAAAGAAGTGTGTGATGAAGCCAAGACTTCTACAAAGGCAAGAGTTGAGGGGAATATAAGAGAAGTGGCCAAGAAGAGTGAAGAAAGAGCTTGTGATCTCCTTATCTATAAGCCACCACTCCCATACCCTGAGCGAATTTTAACTAAGGCACAAAAGAAAGAGCTCTCAAGCTTTAGAGGAAGTATGGAGAAAGTTGGTGCACCTTTGCCCAAGGGGGAGAGTTTGTCTCAAGTCAAGGATCAACTAAGGTTCATCAAAGACTTGCTAGCTAATAGGGAAGAAGTAGAAGAGCTGATGAAAAGCCTTGATCCACCAAGCACAACAAAGGATGCGCCCAAGACTATTCCAAAGCTCGGTAATCCCGGAAAATTTTTGATTTCTTGCTCTCTTGGGAACTTGAAGATTGATGAAGCTTTATGTGATTCGGGATCAAGTGTCAATGTGATGTCCCTTGAGTTGTCAAAGAGTCTTGGGATTACAAGCTTAAAGAAGTATCCATCACCTATCACCTTTGTTGATGCTTCCTCAAGGCAACCTATAGGCCTTGTAGAGGATTATCCATTGAAGATTGGTGAGTGTCTTATTCCAACTGACTTCATAGTCATGGAAATGGTTCAAGCAACGAGGCTGCCTCTACTCCTAGGAACTCCCTTCCTCAATACAGTTGGAGCAAGCATTGATTTCGCTAACAAGAGGGTGGTTCTCAAGAGTGTGAATGACAAGGTCTTCTATCCCATGAGGCTTTCTACCTTTGGTTCTTGTGGCACAATCACATGTGCTACTATGGAAATTGATGAAAAACCACCATACACAAAGGAGCAGCTGATGGGATTCACTTGTGTGATGCTGGAGGATAAAGACACCATGGACCACAATGAGTATGATGGGGCAAGCTTTGATGGTAAATGTCTTCTTGCTATGTTTGATGGGATCAATGTGAAGGGGCACGTAGTTGAGCCACCAAAGATTGCACGAAAGAGGTCTAAGAAGAAGAAGAAGGTGCTACAAGCTAGAACAAGCACCATGTTCATCAAGAAAGGAGAAAGAATCCCAAACCCTCTCCTTGATCACACTCTAGCCTAAAAGGTTTGCAAAGTCAAGCTTAGAGACTTTAAACAAGCGCACTTGGGAGGCATTCCCATGGTTATCCTTATGTATATATTCTTGTTTAGTACTATGATTATGTTTCCTTGAGTTTGTGTAAGTTTCAGGTTAAGTATAGGGGATCTAAACTTGAAGAGAAAAGTGTGGAGAAGGTCTCTGAAAATGGATCGACGACGAGGATCGATGAGACTCGTCGATCCATTTTTCCAGGGAGATGGATCGGTCAAGCAGATCGACGAGTGTTCGTCGATCTAAAATTCCAGGGAGCCGGATCGGTGAGATGGATCGACGAGGGTTCGTCGATCTAAAAATCCAGGAGCACGGATCGGCCAACTAGATCGACGAAGGACGTCGATCCATTTTTAAAAAAAAAAAAAAAAAAAACAGATCGACGACATTGATCGACGACCACGTCGATCCATTTTTAAAAATTCAGGTTTGCTTGACTTTTTCCCTTCCTTTGACCGACTTACTCTGAACCGAATCTTGAAATTTAAAAACCCTCTTCCCCCTTGTCTCTCTCATAAATCGCGTTTCATAAAGCCTAAGAACAAGAAAACTTTTTTTTCTTCTTTCTCTCTCAATTCTCAATCAAAATCTTTGATTCCAAGTGCATAATTCTCGAAATTGTTGGCTAATCTCTATTTCTTAGTGAATTTCGGCCATCTCTTTGCAAGGAAACAAGGTTTGCCTTCTTATCCTTCTACTTACTCTTGAAATTCTCCTTAAGCATGAATTGGGAATTTGGATTGATAGATAGGCTTTGAATGAGTTAATTGAGTTGGGTATAGTTGAATATTGGTTTGGGTAATGATTGATGAAGCTTTTTCAAGGATTTACATGGAAAATTTGGGTTTTTGAAAAGCATTTCTCTAGAATTTCAATGGGTTCCGAAAATTCAAATTTTTGCCTAAGTGATGTTCAAAATTTTGGAATTTGGTTTCTCTAAACTAGTTTTCCAATGCTATATATATAATTAGGCTAGAATCCTATTGAATTTTAACTCTTGATTACCTAGAGGAAGTTTAATTTTGAAATTCCTTGTTAAAATCCTTGTTTGCTAAGAGAGAATTTGAGTTGGGATTGTTTCTTGCTCCACCTCAATTGCCATAGAGTTTTAAAATTCTTGTAGCCTCCATGTAATTTCTAGGCTTGCATGTTTGTTGCTTGCAAGAATTTCAAATTTCTATGATGCTCACTCTTCTCCAAGATTTTCGGTTTTATAGGTGATACATGGGGAGAACAAGAGGTGATGCTAGCAAGAGGGAAGGCAAGAGGCCTGTGGTGGAAGAAGAAGCTCCCGAAGAGAGTCCTCCGGTTATGAGAAAGCTGTCTAGCAAGGGAGATGTTAGCAAGGAGAAGGCCAAGCAAAAGAAAGCTGAGAAATCCGTGGCATCGAACCCTACTCCTTCATCCATCTATAAGTCCCTCATGGAGATGCCTTTCAAGGGGACCAAATATCCGGATCATGAGCTGCTTGAGGAGCTGGGTCTCTTGGAAGATGTGACAGAAATTTTCAGAAACTTGGGGTGTGAAAGATGGTTCAACCGCTCTTACCCAAGCCACCAAGAGGAGACATGCCAATTCCTCTCAACTTTGAAGGTGATAACATCAAGCTCAGCTGGCATTGATACCGAAAAGGATGGGTTCGGATTCATCAAGTTTCGAGTTCACAACAAGTCATACAAAATGGGCTTCAAGAAGCTTGGTGAGGTGCTTGGTTTTGATGATGGGACAGGGATTGGTTCGCGGTTGAATGTTCAGAAGTCGGAGTTGGATAGGCTTTGGGGTTTGCTTGGTAGCGGGACTTACAAGACCGGGAAAGTTAAGAGCAAACTCATCCGACACCCAGCAATTCGCTATGCACACAAGGTACTAGCTCACACTTTCTTTGCCAAAAAGGAGGCTGTGATAGTAGCAGCTGAGGAGTGGGAGATGTTAGATGTTGGGCTTAAGGGAATAATCCGCTACCTCTACGACTATGAGATGCGAGGTGACTCTACCGGGAATGGCTTGGTTCAGATTTGGGTTGCCCATGCAGAGAGTTATCACAGCAAGGCTATAGCTAAGAAGAAGGATAGCCACCATCTAGCCATTGGGGGCATGATCACTCCCATCCTTGAAGAAGTGGGCATCAAACTAGGAGAACCCACAGCTGATGAGCAATACATAGACTCTTCCTACCTCATCAAGGGTCAATTTTTGGTGAAAGAGGGAAAGAGCTTCAGGTACAAGTTCAATGTGGGGTTGCTAAAGCAAGCTACGATCAAGCTACCATGCATTCATCTCACCACACTAAGGGAGAGGGCAAATGCAGCTTTCACTCCAACTGATGATCAGCTTGAGGACATTGAGACTTTCCCTATGGCCTATTGGGACACTACTCATGAGCCATACCAAGCGCCTCCCACCTATGGTAGTGAGAGGTACTTCTTTGACCCCTATGAGAGCACAAACCAAGGAGAGCCTTCAAGAAAGGCTCATGAGCACATCAAGCTTCTTCAAAGGTGGAACAAGTGGCAAGACAAAACCATAAGGAAGCTTGTGAAAACCGTCAAGGACATGGGGAAGCAAATCAAGTTCCTCACAGCCAAGGATCAAGGAGTCTCATCTTCAAGGCATCAAGGAGGTCAAGATGAGGATCAAGAAGGAGATAGCCACATGGAAGAGAGGCGCCACTCTTTTCAAGGAGTCTCTAGTGAGCCGAGAGGTGAAGATGAGCCACGCCCCTCCTCCCATGAGACTAGAAGGCGCAGGAAGAGAGTCATGAGATCTCCCACTCCACAATCAAGCAATCCATCCTACTCCATGGAGTCATCCTCCTCCTCCTCCATGCGTTTTTAAACAAGGTACCCATTCTAACCATTATATATACCATCTAGCTTTTATTTCCTTTTCATTTTGCATTGTTGAAATCTTCTCCAAGCTTGGATTACACAAGAGACTGTGTAATTTAAGTTTGGGGGAGTATGGTATTTGACATTGTGTTTTGTGAATCTTATTTTTCCTTCTCATGCATTTTGAGTCTCATGCATACATCTAAGGCATAGAAAAACCAAAAAAATGAACAAAATTTTCGAAAATTTCAAAAAAAAAAAAAAACATGTAGTTGCATTTTCATTTGTGAAATAAGTAGGATTGAGTCTAGCTTTCATATAGGATTGCATTCTTGCATAGGGGACAATGATGATTTTTCCTTGTAAGGTGCTTAGCTCATGAATTAGTTCAAGGCCCTAGTTATTAGTTGTTTGATGCTTTGTGTGCAAGCTTTGAAAGTTAAAGTTGAACCCTACTTGGACCTCACCATTTGCAACTTAAGTTTTAATTGAAGCAAGCTTTGAATAGCAGCCAACTCTATTGAACTTGAACCTAATTTTGACAAGTAATTATCATGGTTATGCATTGCTAGAGAATTTGTGGATACCACATACATATTTGGGTTATCTTCTTTCCTTTTACCACTCTTGTTGACCCAAATAGCCGACTTGCATCTTGAGCGGTTAAAAACGAATTCCCCAAACTAAGCTTCCTTTGAAACCTCTTCCTTATTGAGTGCATTAGGCCTTTTTCCATCTTGTGAACTTAGCAAAAAGTGTTGAGTTTAGAGCGACAAGGATAGGCTTTCATGTAGCTAGCTCGCATACAATGAGCTAGATGATAGGTTAGGATTCTTGGGTGGGAAATTTGTTTGATATTTGATGAAGAACAAGAAGTTTGGGCGAAGTTGTGGTTGTGAAAGGGGGAAAAACGAAAATATTTGGGACAAGTGTTGGCAATGTATAATATGCTCTAAGTATTAAGAAGAGAAAAGAAATCCTCTAGAAAAGTTAAGTAAGAGAGCCAAGAAAAAGAAAAAAATATGGCTAAGTTGTTATGAAAAGAGGATAGCAAGTTGTAATTGAAAAGAGAAAGAGCTTGAAGTAAAAGTGTGCCAACACTTGAGGTTGTAGAAGATGTTTTCCCCAAGTATTTGAAAGAAGGAAAGGGAGAAAGTGGTTTGAGCTTATGGGTTTGGCAAATTGCCTTGTAGTGGGTAGCTTAGGGTGGATTTGGTGAGTGAGCTTAAAAGAGAAAATGAGAGTAAGAATGATTGTGTTACAAGGGGTAGATGGAAGTTTGTCCTTGTATGCATAGGTTGCTTTTTACTCTTAGCATTTTGCCAAAGTTCACATGTTCATAGAGAGATCCCTTGCAATGGAACCCCAAGAAGTTGAGATCATTTTTATCTCAAAACCATACCCCAAAAAACAAACCAAGTTTTCTAGCAATGTATGATTCATGATCCATGGTTACAACTTAATGAATGTTAAAGAGTTGGTGAAAATGAAGGCTTGTGTAGGTTAAGGCTTGGGTTCATTTGAATGAGTATGGGTATGGCTAGACCTTTTGGAGTAGAAGTTTGCATAGAAAGCATCCTAGAACTAGTAACTAGGACCATTGAATTGATTCATTTGCTAAACACCTTTGGATATGAGTCCCCACTTTCAAACCTCTCTCCTAGCTTGTGTTTTATTTGCTTGTGGACAAGCAAAAGGCAAGTTTGGGGGAGTTGATATGTGTATATTTTGCATCATTTTAGCATCCATATAGTATAAGTTTATCATCATTTTTAGAGTCTAATATAGCATTATAGTGTTGCATTTGATCATTTAGAGTCCTAGAGTGTTCTTGCATGGCACTTGCATGTTTTGCATTGTTCTTTGCATGTTTTGGTACCTTATTAGGTGAAAAGGACGCTTGGGAGTTGAGGATGCACTTGGAGAATGATGCATGACACATAGAAGGGACAAGAGGCAACAAAAGGATGAAGAAGAAGGTTTCTGGCAACAGATCGACGAAGCAGATCGATGAAGCTCATCGATCCACTTTTCCAGGGAGCCAGATCGACGAAGAAGATCGATGAAGCTCATCGATTCACATTTCCAGGGAGCCAGATCGACGAAGAAGATCGATGAAGGTTCGTCGATCCACATTTCCAGGGAGCCAGATCGACGAAGAAGATCGACGAAACACGCCGAACCAGAAGCCGTGACCAAGAGCACGGATCGACGAAGAAGATCGACGAGTTGTCGATCCGTTTTATTTTTGGTGATGGATCGACGAAACAGATCGACGAGCACGTCGATCCATCACCAGACGAACTCTTTTTCTTCATTTTCATGGGTCCCCCTATAAATACTCTTTAGACCTAATTTTTATCTTAAGTCTTTTTCTCTTAGTTCTTAGTCTAAACTTCTAGCCATTTTTGGCAAATACCTTGTTTATGCTTTGGATTTTGAGTTAATGCAATATCTCTTTTAGATTTCTTGTTTATTTCTTCTCTAATCATGTTTTGCTTATCTTCTCTCTTTGATTTGATGGGCTTAATCATGATTAGTGAGTAGTTTCCATAGGAACTTAGGGATGGGTTAGATTTAGGGAATTTTATTGGTTCAATCTTGCAATCTAGGATAGATTCTTCCTAATCTCTTCTTATTAAGTAGTTCTTAATGCCAAATGGCTAATCTTTGCCATTTTGGGATCTTAGGCATTTCATCCACCCACCAAGTGTTTGATGGAATGCTTGAACCAACTTAATAAGAGATTTACATATTCTAGCCTAAGACATTAGATGTTTAGAGTGTTTATCATACCATTTAGACTTGTTATTAATGCTTGTTGATTATCCTAATGCTAACACATCATTAGTTCATTAGGGTAATTAACAAAGGGATTTGAGCCACACATCATGGTCTTATCTTGATTAAGAGTTCTAGGTATAGAGTTTGCTTGATTAGTAGCTTAAATGATTGCAAGAATGTTCCCTTAAGTTCCCAAATCAATGATTCCATCCCTAGGTTTCGATTTAGTATAATTGATAATCTTGCTTAGTAGTAATCATTGCTTAGTTTCTTGATTAGCTTCAATTAAGGTTTAGTTTCTTAGCTATTGCTTAAGTAGTGTTTCTTTTAGTTTGTGCTTTGGTTTTAATTATCATTTGTCACTTGAATTGTCAATTTAGCTTAGCTTAGATAAGACTTTGTATTCTTAGTGCAACCAATCTCCCAAGATGGATTGATAACCTCAAGTATTGCAATGACATGAGCAATTGAGGAATTGCTTGCAAGGCTAAAAAGGCTTGTATCAGGAGACGAAGCCCAAAAACCGATCCCGAGCTCAAGGATTTTCGATGGCGAGCCCAAGCCCACAAAGAGGTCCGAGGAGACATCTACCCTAGAGGAAGTCATGTGGGAGGGAGCGCCGTCAAGAGAAGAGGAGATAGAGAGGAATCTACGAGAATATTCCCGAGATCTTCGCATAGTCGGTTTTAGAGAATTGTATAAATAGGAACATTAATTCATTTGTAAAGGATCGGCTTTTTACCTTAGCAAAAATCGGAGCATTAAACTTGTACCAAAAGCTTATCTAAGCAGCACGAATAAACGAGCCATCTTTTGGAACTTTTTCTCTCGCGTTAACTTAGAATCTTACGTCCTCTTTCGTTTTTAACTGACAAATTCTATTGTGTGAAATCCAGCAACCACAATTTGGCGCTAGAAAGAGGGGGATTAAGCATTCTCACACCTGCGAACCGAGAAAACGAGATTCGAAAAGATGTCTACCGGAGCTCAAGACGGAGATAACGCCGAAGCAGGACGAAGCGATGGGGGCGCAGACGACGCGGTTCAGCATCTGCAGACGCAAACCGAGGCACTCACAACCACCCTTCCGAGGTGAAGGAGATGTTGGCGACGCTGGCAAAAAAGGCCGGAGACCAGGATAAATCCCTCGAGGCGTTAGCAACGGAGAGCCGAGCCCAGAGCCAACGCCTCGGAGGCATCCTCCCGCCTACGAACCCGCGAAGCAGGATCAGGAGACACGGACTCAACCCTACAGCGCTCAACTTTTCTACTCCAGTGACGAACGGTACCAAATCCGGAGGTTTTGGGTCACAGCCTGCTCTCGGGGAACAGACACCAGCCGCTATGAGGCCAAACGTCACAGTCCCACCGCGTTTGATCCGAAGAGGAGGGGCTTAGGAGCAAGAAGATCGACAACCCAGCGAAACCGTGGGCAAACAGACAAGGGGTGAAGGAAATCCGATTACAGCCGAGGGGATACCGACAAACACGACCCAACTCAACGCAAACAATGCTGCGGTAATGCAGGCCCGAGTGGAAGGAGATGTGGGCGACACGGAGCACGAGCATGACTCGGGCGAGGAAGATGAAGATCTCGCGTGGAACGAACACGCTCGATACCCGGAAGAGGATGGAAACATCAATCGGAGCCGCTTCACCCCACACAGACAAGGGAGCCGAGGAGGAGATGCCCTAGGCGAGATCCGAGCCGACTTAGCCCGAGCGAAGGCCAATGTGCGAGCCATCCGATCCGAGGTACACAAGGTCACCAGCGCGGCGCCGGAGATAGACTTGATACTTGAGGAAGCCCAGAAGACTCCGTTTACCGTTTGGATCACCGAAGCGAGAGTATCTGATCCTGGAAAAATCCGACTCCCCACCTACGAAGGAACAACCGATCCGAAGGAGCATGTCCGGGCGTTCAACACCGCGATGGCACGATCCAAATTCAAGGAGAATGAACGGGATGCCGGTTTTTGCCTTCTCTTCGTGGAAAGTCTGCAAGGAGCAGTTCTCGAATGGTTCTCACGTTTGGAACGAAATTCTATCGACAACTTCAAAGGGCTAACCAAGGAATTCATGAAGCAGTATTCCATGTTCATGAGTCAAGGCGTTTCAGATGCTGACCTCTGGACCTTGTCCCAAGGACCAACCGAGCTACTTGGAGCGTTCATGGGACGCTTTAAAGCAGTTATGTCACAAGTGGAGGACATAAGCGACAAGGGAGCTCTCGTCGCTTTGAGAAAATCTCTCTGGTATAAGTGGGAGTTCAGGAAGGAAATAAACCGAAACAAGCCGCAAACAATCCAGGACGCAATGCACCGCGCCTCGGACTTCATTCTAGAAGAGAAAGAATTCAAAACTCTGGACCAGCGTTACGGTTCAGCGAAGACACCGAGTAAGAGTCAAGTCGTGATGCCGAGCCAGCCGTCTCAGAAGAAGAGTTACCAGAACAACTCGTACGTACATCACGAAGGGCCTAATTTCCGTGGAGCCCATAACTATCAAATAGGCGCCGGACGAGGCAATACTGCTTGGAACACTTGGACGAGGAACCCGAGCTCGTACGACGAGAAGGCATACTGCGAAGTGCATAAGGCCTATGGACACCCGACGTCAAAGTGCCGGAAAATCGGAGCTAAGCTCACGGAAAAACTCATAGCCGGAGAGCTCGGCGACGCGATAACCTTGAAGGACCTCGAAGGAGAAGTGGCAGAAGAAACCGAGCTATGAGGCGAGCAAACCCTTGAAGGAAAAGGTCCCGAGCCGAGGAGGGATCCCGAAGAAAGAGCATGCGCACCCTCGAAGCGCGGCAGGAAAAATGACAAGAAAACCGAGTCGGGAGCGCGGCAAAAGATAAACATGATAATGGACGGGTCGCAGTATTGCCGAGACACTATCTCCGCGATCAAATCCTTTCAACGGCGAGCCGACGCTAGCATCAATTGGTCCGCACAAACAAAACATTCAAACGACATTATCACCTTCGAAGAGCGGGAGACCACAGTCACCGACAGGCCGCATAACGACCCTCTCGTTATCGAACTGACGGTGAAAGATCATGACGTGGCAAGAGTCCTCATCGATACCGGGAGTTCCGTAGACGTTATTTTCCGAGATACCTTGGCCAAAATGGGGATCGATATGTCTGAAGTCAAGTTGATGATAACAAGCTTTTTGTGTGATCAAAAACCTTAATATGCTCATGTCATTGCAATACTTAAAGGTCAATCCAACTTTGGTGTTTGAACAATACCAAGAATACACAAGCCTTTTGTGAATCTAAGTGAAATCCGAATATTTGGGGGTAAAACCGAAATAAAATGATTG
>JAHZTW010000006.1:33734124-33835856 GCA_020283515.1 Alliaria petiolata
TATGCAAGAAACTATGCAAATGCTAATGCAAGGAGTTCTAGGACCTAAAATGTGGTAAATGATGCAAACTAGGCTATTATGCAGGATTTACAGATGAAAACCTATCCTAAATGCAAGCTAAATGTGCGAAATATGAGAGTATATCAGTTGACACCGAGTCCTCTGACTGGTTTCGCTGGAGATACGATAATGACGCTAGGAACAATCAAGCTGCCCGTCCGAGCCAGAGACGTGATCAGGATCGTAGATTTTTCGGTCACGGATAGCCCGACAATCTACAACGTAATCATGGGAACGCCGTGGATAAACTCCATGCGAGCTGTCGCCTCGACTTACCACTTGTGCCTCAAGTTCCCAAGCCCCAATGGGATAAAAACAATTTGGGGAAGACAGAAGGAGTCCAGAATTTGCTTCATGGCCGAACACAAACTCAGAAATCCCAGGGCCGAGACAAAGGGAGATACGGAGCATAAAAAAATCAAGACGAACCGAGAGGCTAAGCTAAGACGGTCAAGGCTTTTATAGCAATTACAGAAGATGGAAGACAGAGAAGGCGAGCAGCCGAGGTGCACCCCTGTAATCTTGGTATGCATAGACGAGGCGAACCCAGAGAGATGCGTAGAAATCGGGGCCGAGCTGGAAGAAACTTTAAAAACCGAGCTAGTCTCCTTCTTTAAAGAGAATATCGATACCTTCGCCAGGGCCGCAGAAGACATGCCCGGGGTTAGCATCGATGTTACCTGCCACGAGCTGAATGTCGATCCAACCTTTAAACCGGTGAGACAAAAGAGAAGGAAACTTGGGCCAGAACGAGCCAAAGCAGTCAACGATGAGGTAAACAGATTACTGAAAGTAGGGTCAATTACCAAGGCGAAATATCCCGACTGGCTCGCCAATCCAGTGGTGGTGAAGAAGAAGAATGGCAAGTGGCGGATCTGCGTTGATTTCACGGATCTTAACAAAGCATGCCCGAAGGACAGCTTCCCGCTACCTCACATAGATCGCCTCGTCGAAGCAACGGCCGGCAACAAACTCCTTTCGTTTATGGATGCTTTTTCTGGATACAACCAGATTCTGATGAATCCCGACGATAGAGAAAAGACAGCATTCATAACGGACTTGGGTATTTACTGCTATAAGGTAATGCCCTTCGGGCTCAAAAACGCCGAAGCAACCTATCAAAGGCTGGTGAATAAAATGTTTGCCGCGCAGCTGGGAAAGACGATGGAGGTATACATAGATGACATGTTGGTGTAATCGCTCGAAGAGAAGGATCATGTCGCCCATCTTAGAGATTGTTTCGCTCAGTTAAACCGCCATAGCATGAAGCTCAACCCGACGAAGTGCCGATTTGCAGTAACATCGAGAGAATTCCTCGGATACCTGGTGACGAACCGGGGAATCGAAGCAAATCCAAAGCAGATCGACTCCTTAATCAAAATGGCATCGCCCAAGAACAAACGAGAAGTGCAGCGGCTAACCGGACTCGTCGCCGCGTTAAATCGTTTCATCTCGAGATCGACAGATAAATGCTTACCTGTCTACGATACGCTCCGGGGCAATAAGAAATTCGAGTGGACAGAGAAGTGCGAATTGGCGTTCCAGGAGCTAAAAAGTTACCTCGCCACCCCACCCGTGCTGGCAAAACCAGTCGAAGGAGAACCACTGTATCTATACTTCGCTGTCTCGGCTACCGCAATAAGTGGAGTCCTGGTCCGAGAAGAGCGAGGAGACCAGAAACCCATTTTCTACATAAGCCAGACCCTGGCCGACGCCGAGACGCGATATCCGCAAATGGAGAAATTGGCACTCGCAGTGGTAATATCCGCTCGGAAGCTCAGTCCGTATTTCCAGTCACACTCTATCGTAGTGCTAACATCTTTCCCACTGCGAGCCATATTGCATAGCCCGAGCCAGTCCGGAAGACTAGCCAAATGGGTAGTAGAGCTCAGCGAATATGACATCGAGTACAGAAGCAAAACCTGCGCGAAGTGCCAAGTCCTGGCAGATTTCCTGATCGAACTCTCAACCGAAGGACTTGACGAACCAACACATGACTCTACTTGGATCCTTCACGTTGACGGCTTGTCATCTAAGTAAGGATCGGGAGTTGGAATCCGTTTTACGTCTCCCACGGGCGAAATCCTAGAGCAATCCTTCAGGCTGGCTTTCCACGCCTCAAATAACGAAGCAGAGTACGAGGCCCTGATCGCTGGGCTTAGATTGGCTCGAGGACTTAAGGTCCAGAAAATTCGTGCTTTCTGTGATTCATAGCTCGTGGCAAATCAGTTTAACGGGGAATACACGGCAAGAGACGAAAGGATGGAGGCATACTTGAACGTCGTCCAAACACTCGCCAAATAAGTTTCGGAGTTCGAGTTAATAAGGATACCCCGATGCGAAAACACTCAAGCCGACGCACTGGCGACCCTCGCCTCGTCGTCAGATCCTGGGTTGAAGAGAGTCATCCCGGAAAAATTCATCGAACGTCCTAGCATCGAAACTCCCGAAATAGTTAATGTGATCGGTCCCATTGAGGAAAACGAACAAGTTGAACCGGCTATCGAAGGGCATGAGGAAACGGAGATAGAACAACAACAAGAGAACGAGTACGGATGCGATCACGAATAGATGGGACCGATCCGAACCTACATAATGGATGGAGAAGTCCCGACGGACAAGTGGGCGGCTCGGAAACTCAAAGCCCAAGCTACTCGGTATGTTTTGCTTGACGGCGAAGTGTTCAAATGGAGGTTCTCGGGACCGCTGATGACATGCGTTTAAGGCCCCGAAGCAAGAAAAGTCATGGAAAAAGTTCACGGGGGCTCATGCGGAAATCACTCCGGCGGAAGATCATTGGCAATCAAGATCAAGCGTCACGGATATTATTGGCCGACCATGGTGAAGGACTGCGAAATTTTTTCACGTAAATGCGAAAAATACCAACGACACGCCCCTACAATCCACCAGCCCACAGAGTTTCTGTCTTCAATCTCCTCGCATTATCCTTTCATGAGATGGTCGATGGACATCGTCGGACCGCTACACCGTTCGAAGCAGAAAAGGTTTTTCCTAGTCCTGACCGATTATTTCTCCAAATGGGTTGAGGCGGAATCTTACGCTAGCATCAAGGACGCCCATGTTGAAAATTTCGTATGGAAGAACATCATCTGCCGCCACGGAGTCCCATACGAGATCGTAACCGACAACGGTTCGCAATTCATCTCCGCCCAATTTGAAGCCTTCTGCGAGAAATGGAAGATAAGGTTGAGCAAATCTACGCCTCGTTATCCACATGGGAACGGACAAGCCGAGGCGGCCAACAAAACCATACTCGACGCCTTGAAAAACGTCTCGACGAAAAGAAAGAACGCTGGGCAGACGAGCTTGAAGGAGTCATGTGGTCGCATCGGACAACCCCGCGGCGAGCAACGGGCGAAACATCCTTTGCACTTGTCTATGGAACAGAATGCATAATTCCCCCCGAGATGGATTTTCCTAGAATCCGAAGACGACTCCTGCCTGGACAAGAAGGCCTGAATCATCTCATGCTTTTGGACGACCTCGACCTGATCAACGAGCGACGCGATCAAGCACTCGTTCCGATACAAAACTATCAACAAGCCACGGCCAAGTATTACAACTCAAACGTAAGGAGACGACGCTTCAACGAAGGAGACCTCGTCCTCCGCAAAGTCTTCCAGAACACAGCCGAGAGAAATGCTGGCAAATTGGGGGCTAAATTGGAAGGACCTTACCGCGTCACTAAGGTAGTCCGTCCAGGCGTTTACGAGCTCGCCAACAACGCAACTAACATCCCAGTGCCAAGATCCTGGAACGCGACACCCCTAAAGAAGTATTACTTCTAAGTCATTTTTATCGAAATCATGAACTACGGGGCGGTTTGATCCCCGAAAGGGGTACGTAGGCAGCTCGCATCGAGTTCAACTGCCCTCCCCCCCCCCAAGAAAAGGGGGGGGAGTGGAGTACGTATACTCGTATACTCCCACACTTTGTAACCACTTTATCATTTGCCTCGTCGGTTGTTGGCCACAACGGACGAACGAATACATCCTTCGCGGATTTCAACTCCTGCGTTCTCACTAAGGAAAGGAAGTTCTAAAACATCCTCCACGGATTAGAGCGCGCTATATAAATCAAGGCTATGTATACCCCAGTCAAACATCATTGGGTAAATCTCATACGATGTTCTTTTTGTTCTGCCGGAAAAACGGATAAGTAAGTCGAGTTGGGTTTGCAAGTCCTAAAGCTGTGGCAAAACATCTTAAACCCAACAATAGTTCGTCCTAAGCAACGTTGGTCTGTTACACCTCACGAACATAATATTCACGGTTGGTCGTAGAATATGAGGTAGCCATATATGTTCAAACATAAACTCAGCGAACACTTCGCTTCTCAGCAACGCTGGTCAGATACATTACATAGGTCAATCACGACCAAGACACTGTGGCTCGCCTCGGCACAGCTCGTCTATAAAAATACTTCGGGAAATTTTGTACCTGATGTGCATAATCAAGTACAAAAGGACCGGATGTGTTCAAAGTTAAACCCAGCAAGCGCCTCGCTTCCAAGCAACGATGGTCTTAAACGACCATGATAAACATGGGTTCGTCGTACAAATATTAGAGAATTTTCGCGGTAGTTACTTTACGGGACGATTATTCGAAGATATACGCATTCGGCCTAATCTACGACTAACAAAACGATTGACTAGCCAAACACCTCGCCTCGCTAAGATTCAGAACAAAGTAAGACATCTCAAACCATTTCATAATAAAAACAAAAGCACCATGTTCGGAACATAAAGCGCGCCCGGAAAAAGGGCCTCGCAACATAACGAAAAACAAAAAAAGAGCCGATAGTAGTAAATAAAAACTGCGATGTAAAACGAGTCCGCTCGATCGCTCAAACGAGTCCGCTCGATCCCCTTTTGGGACGACGCGGTCTCCGGCTCAGCCTCTTTCTCGATGACAAAGGTTTGAACCCCTGGAGTGTTAACATTAGATCCCGCCGGGTCCACGGCCAGCTGACGTTTCACAGAAGCGAGTTCGGACTCCCTTTAGCCTTCTGCTCGTTTAGACGATCGACAAGACTGTCGGATTTGTCGCACTTCAGCTTGAATTCGTCTCTCTCCGCTTCAAGCATTTTCACACGAGCATCGGCCCTTTCCAGCTCGGCAGCATGTTTGCTCTACAACTCGTCGAGTTTGACCTTAAGGAACACGACATCCTTGCGCGCTTCGTTAACGCGACGTTGATCATCTCGTGCGTCCTGTTCGTACCCCGTAATCACCTCGTTCGCAGCCTCGATGAACTCAAAACAGTTCGGATTAGCGGCCAAACGACCCGGATAAGAAGCAAGAATAAATAAAGAAAAATTGAGACAGGTACTTTTGTTCCCGTAAGCGTCATCCTGGCATATTTCTTTCTCTTGGTAAGGGTGTCAGGCGACGGGAAACAGTCACCGCGGCGAACTATCTTGGAGAAAAGCGTGGCCGAGACTGCGGCTTCATCAACTGACGCCTCGGCCGGGGTAGGAGCGGCATTCGAAGTTGGGACCAAGGCTAAAGCTGAATCATCGCGCCTCGCTTTCTTTTTCAAACCTTCGGCTTCAGCGAGACCCTCCCGCTCGGAGACGTTTCGCTTTGGCGGCTTCTTCCCAGCTTCGACCTTTTCGTCTCGCTTCGGAGTTTTTTCCTTCGCCTTACCTTTGTGTCACAACAGGGAAGACTTATCGGGCCTCGGTGCCGATTTTAAGCCAACAACAATCTCCTTCCTCGAGGAAGAGTCCCGAGGAGCCTCGACAGTCGGTTCGGCAGAAACGGCAGTGGACTTTTGGCTCGGTCCCTTCGAGCCAGAGCTCTCCCTGCCTTTCTCCTCGGCCTTAATCTTGGTAGCTAACACCTTTTTGTCTCAGAAGGTCAATTTTCCCGCCATCTTTAGCCTCGAATCGATATCTGGAGAATGGGAAACTGATGAGTCCACTTCAGCGCCAAGATGATAAGCCCGTGCGCGTTCCACCCTCTGAAGCGTGAAACTCCTCAACCAGTGCACTCTGCACTCGCGGAAAGCTTTAATCACCCCGGATAAATCATCGGGTACGCGTTGCACTATCTGACGAACTGTAAAAAAAATATATATATATAAAAAAAAATGTCAGCGAAGCACCAATTAACCTCGGGAGCAAGAGCCATGGTTGGCTACCAATTTTACCCCAGTCCGTCCTCTTTTTCCCGATCCAATTTTCCAGTCCTGGTCTTTGTTGGGGAAACTGTGAATAATCCGTCTATCCCTCCTATTGCTATCATAGTAGGACTCGGATTTCGGGTTCCGACGAATTTCCAGCAAGTCGATATCGCACTTGTAGCTCAACACCAAGAGGCCTACAAGGTGGTGAAGGCCTCGGGGAGTTAGCTGAGCCAAAGCCAACCCGTATGCCCGCAAATACTCCAGGATCAGCCTCGGGACTGGGAACCACAACAAGTTCGCGTGGAGAAAGCTTTCGTACACGGTAAAATAGCCCAGAGGAGGTCGATCCGCACGGTCTGACGAGGAAGGCAACACGAACTCAACCGCCTCGCTGATGCCAAAACGGGCCCTTAATTCCGACATACTGTCCGCGGTAGAAAGCGTCGATCCTGGAGGATCCGCGATCAGAAAGCTTTTCTTCGCCCCCTTTTTCTTCGAAGGAGCTTTGTTTTGAAGGCTCATCAGAAAATCCAACTACCCCCTCGCTTCGACGGGATCGAAGTTCCAATCCTCCTCCTCGGGCTTTATGTGCGACGTTCCGGCAACCCGAGATGCTAAACGAATCGCCCGCTACCATTAAAGTCTTCGTCAGCAGATTCTCTCGCCACGAAACCTGGAAGCTGATCCTTGGGGCCACTTGCCTCGACGGAGTCTCCAAACTCTTCAGAGCGATTTATCCTGCGACCCCGAGAGGTTTGACGGTTAGTCGAGCCAAGTGAATCTTCAAGGCCCGGCGCCTCGCCGACATCAGGAGAGACGATGGGTAACGCCTCAGCTCGCGAAGAAACAGAGGACGCCTCAGGAAGGGATGGCATGTGTCGGATCGGCAAGACTTGAGAAATATTACGCCTCGCTACAACTTCGAAACGGATCGGGTGAAGGAGATATGCCTCGGTACCCGCTTCGGCTTAGAGGAACAGGACGATGACAGATCGGGAATTCAAGGCAGACGGCGGCGGTACGATAAAAATTGCGAAAAACCTAATCTAAATCCGAACATAAAACTATAGAGAAGGGAGAGAAGAGAGAGAAAACTAACCTTTAAGTTTTTGGAGAAAGTGAAAATAAGGAAGAACCGAAGAGGGGGTCTCGGATTTTATAGCCAATTTTGCGAGACGTTTGCACTTCCCGAGGCAAAATTAACTCTCGAAGAGAACAACGGGCTTCTTAAGGTCCAAACTTGTCAAGACCAAGGCCCATTTCAGAAAACTTGGAGATATCGTGAAAAATCCTAAGTGTTTCCGAGTTTATAAAATAATGGCTGAACGCCGAGGCAAGGATGAGTGTCCTTCGTGCACTGAGGCAAATATCTCAGAAGCAAACACCTCGATCAGTTAGACACGGATGCTTTAACTGGAAAAATGACTCGATCATTAGAGCTAGGGCACCACGATGAGCCGAGGTTAAACGCCTCGGCTTATTGAGCAAAGCCTTATGAATTGCTCGAAAGATTGATCTCGCCTCCCTAATCACCTCGTCATCCACACAAATGAGTCTAACGAGCTGGAGGGCTAACTGTTGAGGTCGGTTTTCACCTCGACAAGATCAATCAGAAAATGTCTGTGGAAACTATCCTTGACCACACGAGGCCGAGCGAAACGCCTCGCGCACAGATTGTACACGAGGCCGAGCTGAAACGCCTCGCACACAGTTTGTGCACGAGGCCGAGCTAAAACGCCTCGCGCACAGAATGTGCACGAGGCCAAGCTAAAACGCCTCGCACAATTTGTGCACGAGGCCGAACTGAAATGCCTCGCACAATTTGTACACGAGGCCGAGCTAAAACGCCTCGGTGCATAGTTCGTACATAGTTTGTGCGAGCCAAACACTCCAGTGCACGGAATGTGCACGAGGACGAGCCGTGCACAGTTTGTGCGAGCCAGACACCTCGGTGCAGAATTTGTATGTGAAATCCAGCAACCACAGAAGATTCCGAGTAGCTGCGGCTCGCTGAAACCATGGTGTGGACAGTCTCGCTGATAAGCTCTGAACCTTACCCAAGAAGTTTTGAATGCTTCAGTAGGTCCTTGGGAGAATGCAGTGATCTTTATTCTCAGCTCTTCGGACCTTGCGTCATCAAAGAAATTGCATAAGAATGCATTCTTTGTGTCTTCCCAAGTTGTCAAGGATCATGGATCCAACTGTTTCAGCCAATATGATGCATCTCCAGCAAGCGAGTAAGGGAACAGCTTGCAGAAGAGATAGTCGTAGGACACTCCATTGGCCTTGATGCTTGATGCTAGGTCCTCGAATCTCTCCATATGATCCATAGGATGCTCATTGGGAAGACCATGGAAGGGATGCTGAGCCACCAACGTGAAGTAATCAGGTTTCAGCTCAAAGTCGTTCCTTTGGAATGCAGGAGGACGGATCGCAGCTCTATTAGCATAGAACTGGTCCGGGCGGTTGTACTCGCCAAGCGTTCTTCCACGTCCAGCTTCTGCATGTGCTCGGTGTCGATCAACATCAAGGTTGTGTCGATCGACACCCTCTGGTTCTGCGACAATAGCCCCGTTCTCATCTATTTTCTGGCCTTGTGCGTTCCTTTTGTGCCCTTCCGCATCGAACAGATTACCAACTTCATCTCGGATTAGGATCATACGGTCAGTCATCGCGATTTGCGACTGGTGTCGATCGATGCCAATGTTGGTGTCGATCGACGCTCTCGCAAGTTTCCGATTTGTTCGTTCTAGATGTGCTAACGCCTGGTTATCAAGTCTAATTAGCTCATGATCCTTGTTGCTCCTGGTATTGCGATTAAGCATACACCTGAAACAAAGAATAAGAAACTAAAAATTAGTAATCAAAACAAATAAAAACTTAGACAAAACTCTAATATTTGAACTCTGTAGGCAACTTCCCCGGCAACGGCGCCAAAATTTGATATGCTCTCAAATTTACCCTAGAGCTACTCTCTCAAATTAAGAGATCAGTCGCAGTACTTAGGGATCGAATCCACAGGGAAGGGATAATGACACAACAGATTTCTAAGTACGAATTAAACTAAGTGAGAATGTGAAACTAAAAGACAGGAAGCAAATAAAACGGTGTAAATTCAGGAGACGAAACGCTAGGTTCAGGGAAATTCTCAGGTGATCCAAATTGAAGGTCTAGACAGAATGTTAGGAATTATTAAGCACTGTTCTTGAACTCAAAACACTAATGTAAAATCAACCAACTCTCGCTGCGAAGATTATCTATGTCTAAACCCTAGAATTCCAAATCTCTTTGCAAATTTAAACAATTCAAACAAGCATTAATATCATGTTCAATTGTTCGCAAAATCCCTAAACCAAATCTCTTTGCGAATAGGTATTTTGCTCATCTAACATTACTTCATGCAATCAATAATACTCTCGCATCTATTAATCAACCTAAGATCAGATTCTAGGTCGCGAAGCTAGAATAAGCATTAATCACAAATCCAGATGAAGAACTCTAATGATTTTATCCTAACAATTTAATTCAACCTAACAATTCATCAATCACCTTTGAAAAACCCTAAACCTAACAAGTAAACTACTCAGACATGATCAATGAAACAAAAATCATTATTTGAATAGAAAGCATAAAAGAAATCAATAGAAGAAAATAAAGGAGTTCCAAATCAGCTCTAAAGGAGTCTGATTTTTCTCTCCAAAAACCCTAAACTTCTATGATTCTTAAAGTATGAGATTCTGCCTAAACAATGGCTTTGAGAACTATATATAAGGTCCAAAACACGAATTGAGCACTCTTGCAAATAAGGAAATATTTTTGGGCAATTTCCTTCTCTTCAAAACTTGTAAAATCGCGTCCATTTTCTGGAAATATTTGGTGTCGATCGACACTGTTCATCCGAATCTTAAATCTCGACTTCATCTCTTTGCTGCTTCTTCCACAATGCTCCAAAATGATCAAAAATCTCTAATTATGCTCTAAACGTAGTCCAACCTGCACAGACTCTAATAGGACTCTAAAAAGACCAAAAGACTCTATAAAAATACTAGATCGCTCATTCCTCAACCTTGCGCTTCTTGTGTTGGAGAAGAACTTTGCAAGAAAAGCCTTCTTGCATTGATCTCATGAAGTGATGGAACCTCTTGGAAGTGTCTTCTACCATTGATGTGCCTAGTCTCCAAGAGAGAAAGGAAACAACCTCAACTTGAAACCATCTTCGGATATGCCATTGATCTTGGTCATGTGATAAATCCGATCAAACTCATCCAAATGGTCAAGAGGACCCATGAAATTTGTTTTGTTTCACCATGTTAATCAACCCACTCTTGATCTCAAAGTTGTTGTTCTTAATCGGAGGAGAGATGATACCTTGGCGATTGGCATAAGTATTAGGAGCATCTCCAGCCCCAATATGGCTAGGTTGGCGTGGAGGATGTTGATGCACTCAAGGAACTTGGTCTCCATTCCCTTGGTTTCTTTGTGGTATTCCATTACAACCTTGTCCTTGTGGATTATCCATTCCCAAACGCTGAATAGGTGCTAGGCGTTCTTGCTCCCTTCTTACAAAAGCTCCTCTAGTCAAGCGGTGAATATTGTCTAGAGGCTCAACTAGGTTGTTGTGTGATAAGTAGATTTTCTCTGGTCTTAGATCAATAACCCAGCACTATTAACCGAATGCAGTACAGTGTATGGGGTGTCAGACCAATCTGGGAGCGTTAGTGAACATAACGGTCATATCGGTGTTATGAGTCAAGTCCAAATCGGGTAAAGCAGAGACTTTACAACTAATAACTACTAAAAGACAGATCTTGTGTCACTCAAGACCATAACTAAAATGATTCTAGAGGTTTTAAACCGAAACTACTGATTTAGATGATAAAAATGTAAACTTTTAAGATAAAAGAAGGATTAAGATGGGTTCTTTGAACTAGGTAACTCTCGGTTTCATTTTATCAAGCTAAAGCTTTTGGGTCACATCAAGACTTGGTCTTTGATGGTGATTCTTAGGTAAAGGGATCCTCAAATCGTTTAGCCCATGGCGTTTGGGTCGAAACTCTTTGAATCTCTATCACCATAGACTAGCTATCGCATAGCGGTACAATAGAAGAAACAAGCATCTGTGCCGTCCCTATTGAACCGTAAGACTCTTGGACAGAGGGTTAGTCTTAGCCCAAGAAGTCAAACTCTTGTTCATGGATCCGGCTAAGCAAGCGCGTGGCGTTCGCGTCAAGCCGCCTGTGAACTTTAGGCTAGATGGCCAAACTAGACTAAGCTTTGGGAATGATAAACAAGAAAGAATCTAAATTTATGTTTTAGCTAAGCAAGAAATGTAAACCCGAGAGTTCCTTGGTCCATTTACCCCATCGAAATCCTAAAAAGACTACTCACTCGCCATTTGAAAAACCTCAAGATCCACAAGGATAGAAAGGTTACTCATGGTTTGCAAGATAGCCGAAAACAGGAAAAGGAAGAACTTTCTAAGTAATCTACTAAACAATAAAACTTAAAGACTCGAATATTGCATAAAAATCAAAGCTTTGAAATAGCTTCAATGGCGGAAATAACAAAGGTTTCTCTTGGTTTCAAAAAGAAGACCGAAAAGTAAAATAAGCAAAGCGTGTCTGAAAGGATAAGAGTGGAGAGGGTATTTATACATAAAAGAGGAAAAACCTAAAACTTTGGGACCACTTTCCCATTTTGGTACTATTTTGGCATTTAGCGTTTCGGGCTCACGTCGTTATGGACGATCCGAAACGCTAACTCTTCTGATTCTTCGGGCAGGCTCCATATCGGGCAACGATTTTGGGATCATGTCGTGAAGGCTCGCCTTCCTTGTAATTCGAATCGGCTGCTTCCCGTTTCCTTGCTCCGATATTCGTCTTCATCTAATCCTCTTGCTGAGTCTTCGTTCCGAGATAGCTCTTTCGGGATCACACCGCTGCTACTCGTAAACGTCCGGCTTGTGCTCGTCCGTGTCGGCTTCGTGGTCGTGATCCATCCTCGATGTTGCTCGTTTATCCTCCATTCCGAGACCTCTTTCCTTAGCTTCTTCTTCGGACCATCCTAAACACCTGAGAACACACTCCAAACATGCAAGACTATGCAAAAACCTACCCTAATGCATCTAATCCTAACATGAGTGAAAACGTGATGAAAACTAATACTAAAGTGCAAGAATGAAGTCCTAAATACCATGAAACATGTGTTAGAATCATGCAATTTACAGAGATATCAACACCCCCAAACTTGCCTTTTTGCTTGTCCTCAAGCAAAAGCCAACCGGAGGGGTGAGGTTTTAAAATAAAAGGTGTAAGTTTGAATCCAAAATGCCATTTAAAGGAAATCAACTCAATGTCTGAGTTCAGGTTTCTAGGATGCAAGTCGAATTCTACCTATCCAGAAAGCCTTAGCCACATTCATCACAATAATCAAGCGAAATCAATCCCAACTTAGATGCACATTCAAATTCCCAATTCCCTTTCACATTCATTATGAACATTAAAACGTGGATCTCATTCATGCCCGTCAACTAACTCATTTGGCTCAGGGTAAGGTTACGAGCTAAGTATGAACTCGTAGTGCGAACGGGTTAAGTGTTTAGTGGGATCACTCTTGAAAGGAACCTTCTTAATGCAAAATGCTAAGGGTAAAAACCAATGGATGCATACAGGGTTAGACTACCATCTACCCAGAACATCTATTTCGTTCCTACCCTAGTCTAAATTACTCCCTCCTAAGCTACCCTTTCTTTCTTGACATTTCGCTTTATTCCCGATATTCCCTCTCGATATTACCTTTCCCGGTCATTTCGGGGGACTTCTTCTTTGTTGGAGATCAGTTTCGGCTTTCTGGCTTCTTTGTTGCGTTCCTTTGTGTTTCACCTTTGGTGTTGTTGGCCGGATTTAGACTTTGTTGATTGGCCTTCTTTTTGCTTTCTTTTGGAATTGCCTTTTTCTTCTTTGTTTTTAAGCCTCTTTGGTGCCGCCATCTCCTTAGTACGTGTCCCCGTCTGACTCCTCGGTATCTTTCCTTTTCCTTCTGTCAAAATGTGGTCAATCGAAATACACCCCCTTTTTTCCTAGTCTACCCAGTAATATCGGCTTCCTATTTCGGTTTGTAGCCGATTTCAGATTCTACACCACCTAACCTAGTGTTGACCCGAGATGTGAGCCAACATCTACATGGAAATCTAACCTTGTCGTCTTAAACCCAACACTTTTTGCCTAAGAAGATTCGAAAATGGTGCAAAGGCCTCACATGCTCTCACAAAAGTGTTTATGGTTTAAAAACAAAGGTTTTGGTTTAGGGTGTGGTCTGGAACTTGGACTAGCAAGAGGGTGGTAAAAAGGGAAAAGAAAGTCCAAGTGAAATCCATGAGCTATTTGACAAACATAAACGAGATAATTAAATTTTCAAATTAACGGTTCAAGTTCATTAGGGAAATGGTTCAAGTCGCAATGCATCAAGCCAAAACTGAATTTCACAAGATAAATTCCAAGTGTGGTGCTGCCTTAAGCTCAGTCTAATTCAAAATGTATCAAACAAACAAGAACTAAGGCATTGAGTTCATGACTTAAAAATGGCTATTTACAAGGATTCATCATACTTATCACCCTATGCGAATGCTTATGAACCCTAAATGAATGCATCTAGACTCAATCCTAATATGGAAATGCAACTACATGAATATTTTTGTGGAACAAAATTTTCAAAATATTTCAATTTTTTGTGTTTTTTTTTTCTATGAAATTTTACGAATGTCATGGTTGATCTAAATGATGCATAACTACATACTCCCCCAAACTTAAATCACACAGTCCCTGTGTGATAGAAGAAAGGAAGAATACGGCCCTAAGATGATGCAAAAATTCTTAAACAAAAAGCAGAAAAGAAAAATAAAGAAAAAGAAATGCTTATGTACAATGGGTTGGAGTGGTACCTCACTGTTCGGTGTGATTTGAGGACGTGGTGTCCTCACTGGTCGAGAATGAGGGATTGTCTGAGTCTGGTAATGGGGATTGGCTTGCACGCCTCTTCCTCGATATGCTTTCTTCTTGGGAGGAATATCGTCCCGGCTCGCTAATCTCATGTTCTCTCGGTAGGAACGAGAAGGAATGCCTCTCCTGGGGAGTTTGGCTGTCTGCTTCGTCTGATTCTTTTTTTTCGTTTCCTTCTGCTTCCTCCGGAGACATTTTGGCTTCATACCGTGGCGAAGATGTCGAGCCATTTAGTTTCGAGGTGAGCGACTTGATTTGCCCCTTCAGGCCTTTCACGTGATCTTTGATTCCCTTCACCGTGGAGACTAGCTTCCTGATCGAACGGTCTTGCCACTTGCAGTATCGCTGGAGCACATTGATCCTATCGTGAGCCGCCTTCAGAGTTCGGTGCGGTCCACTGGTGATTGGATCGAAGTGATAGCGTTCAGCTCCATAGAGAGGGAAACCAAACTCATCGGTTGGGTCATCATAGCCGTCTTCATCCTCATCTTCCTCTTCAGCAACCATATCGGCTTCTTCCCGATATTCCTCCTCATAATCCACATTGAAGTCAGCTCCATATGGGAAGAGATGCTCGTCTTGGGGGTCGAAGTCCAGATTCTCTGGCTCCCTTATGGTGGTCAACCACGGGTTCGGTAAGAACATTACTCCAGCTTGTCCTGATGCACGAGTGAACTGATATCGGTGTCCACGCCGATATGGCTTCCCGAGGAACTGGCACTTCTTTAGATACGCAATGTCTATCCACCGGATCTCGTGAGTTGGCTCCTCAAGATCAATTCCAGCTCCTCTTAGAATAGCAGATACAACTCCTCCACAGCCTATCTGAGGTCTGTCGCTTGGCGTGGATATCATCCACGATTTATAGTGGAGAAGCTCCTTCATCAATAACGTGATCAATCCGGTGCTTCTTCTACTTCCCCTCAGTTCAAACTCATTCCGCGTCTCCTGAATGATTTCCACCAGGCCGTCGTCCATGATCTCCAGCTCCTTTGTCAGGACAGCTCCGCATTCCTTCCTTGCAAAGAAAGTATGTGCAATAGCTCTTTGCACATACCTCAAGGCTGGGTGCCTTATCCTGGTGCTCTTGTTCACTCCTGGCTTGTACGTCCCTACCCCAATGTGTATCCACAGTGCCTCCAGCTCCTCCCTTTCTATATTCAGGGACATCTCGCGCATATCGCCTTGGCTGAACCCGAATATCGACTCCAGCTCCCGAAATGTCATTCGGTGAGTGTCGCTTCCATACTTGAAGCGAATGTGCCCATCACCGACTTCCTCCTGAGTGATCTCTCCAAACGCGTAGAACGTTACCTCCAGTGTTGCAAGGAACTGGAAGGTCGCTTCATCATGGGACGCATAAGCGTTTTCCATGAATTTCTTCAGACCCATTGCGTTGAAGAGGATCTGGCAGTCTTCGTAGATGCCTAACTCCATCATAGTCTCCTCATGGGGGTAGCGTGTGGCCTTGAACTCCATTCGCCTAAATGCTGTACGCATTTCGGCCAGGGTGTGTCGGGATCCCGTACTTCTCCTTCCCGATGCTCGTGTGGGTGAACGTACTATCGCTGCTCGGCTGGATTCTCCAACTGGTCTCTTTCCTTCTCTCTTTTCCGTTTGGTATTCCCTTGATCTCCCAAGAACAGCTCCGCTTCTTGTTGCTCCAACCATTGTGCCTAACAATTAAAAACACTCGGAAGTGTGTAAGCACAAGGAAAATTCTAAGAACAGGGACTATCTTGCATGTATGTTTAAGCTCAAGGTAACTCTATTCATGACTAAAGAGACCTGAGAAAAACATGTTCGAGTATTACTAGATCGGGGAAAATTCTAAATCGTGAAGAATAAAGAGTGTTACTTGTAAGCCGTTCTTCACAAATCCAGATTTTTAGACACGCATTGCGTTAAACAAAAGGTGGAAAAAGGATTTCTAGGATCTCGACACTTCAAAAGAGATTAGCCGTGAAGCTACTCTCACAAATAGATGCGCCGAAATCCAGAAAAACCTTACAAAAAACCTAAGTTTTCACGCGAAATAAAAATGTTTCTCCACCTACTCTCAAATCCCTAATGCTGCGAATCTAAACAACTCTAAGAGATTTATCAATCGTATCGACTTGTATCAAAATTTACCTCAGAACGATATTAAAATCCTTGGATGAATGCTAAAACTCGACTTTGCGAAATAAAAACTCAAGAGCAATTTTCTAGGATTGAGAGTGATGGGAAATGAAAACGAGAGAGGCGAGTGTTTTTATAAAGAGAAGACATGGGGAAAGGAAGGGTTGACTAGGGTTTCTTGGTTTGGGGAATAGTTGTCGGTTAACCCCAACCAAGTATTCTTGCCTTATCCGAAAAATGGGCCATGATTTTGGGCGCCTTTCTCGGACTGGCTAAGCCTAATCACCCTTTTACCTGGATGGCCATATCGGGTTTACACTGTTATGGTGTGATTGACGTTACAGATATCGGCTAGTTCCCGATATGATGCCACCGTGGAGACTGTCTAGCTTGGGCTTCATCCTATATCGGCTACACACCGTTGTGCTTGCCCGACAGAGAATGGCTAGGGACAATATAAGGGTGTTCTCCCGATATAGAACCCCGTTGCTGTGCTAGACAACTCCTTCATAGGTCTAGCTCCTCCTATATGCAAGTGACCCGACCCTATCTTTCATGGGATCCTAAAAACATTAAACTAGACTAGAAAAAGCATTAATATGTACATGGATAAGCTTGGGGTGCCTCCCAAGAGCGCTTTGTTTTGAGTCACTTAGCTTGACTTTTCTTAATCATTTTTTTCAACATGAATGGGGGAAACGAACACCCCTCGATCCTGTGGGAGGATCTTTACTTTCCTTAATCGCAGAAATGAAATCAGCCAGAGTTGCGCCGGATGTGTCCTCCTTGCTTACCTTAGATCCCTCTTGATTGGTCAATTCGGTGTTTTTTATCACCCTGAGGTAAGCAAAGGGTCTGACTTTTCCTTTGCATTTCGGCTTGTATCGCACCTCACCATTAGCAGAGAGAATATGCTTGAGTGTCATACCGTCCAGAACATCACCGAGGGTTGGTCCTTTCACATACGATTTCCTGCAGGTGATCACCTCCTTTGGCGCTTCATGGACTACTTCTGGCTGGTCCTCGAACATAGCGTTGAGGGAAACTCCATCAAAGCTGACTCCATCGTAGCATATCTCTAATGATGGGTCTTGGGTTTCCTCAATTGCCTTCTTGAGCCAGAGAGAGTAGGCATGTTCCTTTTCGTCGACTCTCTTCCCCTTAGTGTCAAAATGCATCACCAAGCTTCCGGTTAGCCTTAGCTTTACCTTGCCACTTCTGCAATCAAACATGCAACCGGCAGAGGCTAGGAAAGGTCTCCCTAACAGGAGGGTTTCCTTAACATCTTGGTCCATTTCTATCACCAGGAAGTCGCTCGGTAATAGCACATTTCCAATCATGAGAGGAAGGTCTAGTAGTTTCCCAACCGTCTTCCACTCACTTCCATCGGCAAGTGATAACGGCTTCTTGCAGTCGGTATAGGTGTCATAGCCGAGACGCTTAGCCGTGGCGAGACTCATAACGTTAATGATTGCTCCGAGATCGCACAGACAATCTTCAAAGATAATTCCTCCGAGTGTGCATGGTAGAGTGAATGATCATGGATTTTCGAGCTTCTTAACTACTAAGGGTTCCTCCTTATGTTTCTCCTCACGAGCTGCTTCGTTCCTTCCTATGGTTGCCATTGCATCAGCGTAAAGCTTGTCTTTCAAGGCTACTAGGAATTCTGGAATAGGCTTAGTTTTGTCGCCACTGTTGAAGAGATCTTCAACTTTCTTCAAGGTCTCAATCAACTCGGCTTCTTGTTCCTCTATTAACTGCTTCTTATGCCTCTGGGGGTATGGCATCGGTGGTTTGTAGACACGCAGGAATGGTGCTTTTGGGGGATCAGTGGATACTTTTTCTTCAGAAGCTTCTGAATTTTTCGAACTCCCTCCCCTTCTTAGGATTTCGATGTCCTCATCGACTTGAGTCCGATTTGCCTTACTGATATCGGCTTGATCCCGTTTTTCCTTGTCGGTAGTCGTGATCATTTGGCAATAGTCCTTGGGGTTCATGACTGCTTTTCCAGGAAGGTTGCTTGTTTGGCTTGTTGATGCTATGCCTTTGTTGTTTTCTAGGGCTTTAACACAAGTGGTTAATTCCTCGATCTTTCCGGATAGTTCGGTGTTGACTCCATCGATCTTGTTGTGCACTTCGGCAAAGCGCTTGTGAATATCCGCCTGGATGTGTGTTTGACCGTTGAGTAGGAGCTTTAGAGTACCTTCCAAGTCGAAATTAACTGGAGCAGTCGGATTTCCTTGTTGTTGTTGTAAGCCAGGAGGTACAACGGCTTGTTNGACCGTTGAGTAGGAGCTTTAGAGTACCTTCCAAGTCGAAATTAACTGGAGCAGTCGGATTTCCTTGTTGTTGTTGTAAGCCAGGAGGTACAACGGCTTGTTGCTGTGGCTGGTAGCCGTTTTGGTTCTGGAATATTGGTACGAAACCTTGTTGGTTCGTGTATGTCACGAACTGTTTTGCTCCTCCGGTTTGTTGCAGAGGGTACGTCTGGTCTTGTGGGTTGGCGACATTTGTGCTTCGGTATAAGAGATTGTTGTTTGGTCTCCAATTGTTGTAGCCTCCTTGAGCATTTATGTAGTTCGCATCCTCATACTGAATGTCCTCCCCCTCTTGAACTTGAGTGAGTTCTTCCACTAAATGTACTTCCTTTTGAGCTTGGGCAAGTAATAGCTTGTCGAGTTTCTCAGTTAGCTCTTTGATCACTCTCCGGCTTCCATCTCCGTCTTCTTTGGAACTTCGGTTGGATCTGTCATAGTCTTCGTGGTAAGAAGAGTCACTTTGAGCAAGATTTTTGACCAGCGCCAGACCATCGTCAACATCTTTGGCTAAGAAGTTTCCATTGCTCGCCGTATCGAAAAGCATCCGAATCTTGGGAATGACGCCACGGTAGAGAGTGCTGAGAAGAGATTCTTGACTGAATCCATGGTGTGGACACTGAGTAGTGTATCCCTTGAATCGCTCCCAGGCTTCATCGAAGGTCTCATTGGATTTCTGAGTGAATCCGCTTATCTCGTTCCACAATCGGGCTGTCCTCGATGTGGAAAAGAACTTCGTCAGAAAGGCTTTCTTGCAGTCTGCCCACGAGGTAATGGATCCATGTGGCAGGGTCTTTTCCCAGGCGTGTGCTTTGTCTCCCAAAGAGAAGGAAAACAATCTCAGCTTGAAACCGTCTTCGCTTACACCGTTTATCTTTGTCATAGCACACACACGGTCGAACTGGTCGAGATGATCCAGTGGATCTTCTAAAGGTAGGCCGAAGAATCTGTTGTTCTGGACCATGGATATCAGACCGCTCTATATCTCGAAATTATTATTCTGCACCGGTGGTGGCTGAATACCATGTCGGCTTGTTGTCGATATCGGGGCATCTCCCGCACCGATTTGTCTTATAGATCTTTGGGCAGCGGCAACGCCAGGCTGTCCTTGGACTCCTTGTACACCCTGTGGACCTTGGGGTCCTTGGTGACCTTGTTCTCCTTGTGCACCGGCTGCGCCCGCAGCTCCTTGAGCACCTTGTGGATTATCCATTGTTACACGGTCTTGTGTTTCGGCTTGTTCCCGATTTCGTCTGACTGATCGCTCGAGTAGATGTATATCGTCTATTCTGGGAACAAGATTTGTTGTGCCTTGTGAGCGTAGGTTCATATACCTGTCAAAACAGATATATGCGAGTAGAAGTGTTAAATAACTGGAAAATTAAAAACTTGTCCTTATAACGACCTAATACCGAAATGACTAAACTATCTCCCAAATCGGCAACAGCGCCAATTGATAAGTAGATTTTCTCTGGTCTTAGATCAATAACCCATCACTATTAACCGAATGCAGTACAGTGTATGGGGTGTCAGACCAATCTGGGAGCGTTAGTAAACATAACGGTCATATCGGTGTTATGAGTCAAGTCCAAATCGGGTAAAGACAGAGACTTTACTACTAATAACTACTAAAAGACAGATCTTGTGTCACTCAAGATCATAACTAAAATGATTCTAGAGGTTTTAAACCGAAACTACTGATTTAGATGATAAAAATGTAAACTTTTAAGATAAAAGAAGGATTAAGATGGGTTCTTTGAACTAGGTAACTCTCGGTTTCATTTTATCAAGCTAAAGCTTTTGGGTCACATCAAGACTTGGTCTTTGATGGTGATACTTAGGTAAAGGGATCCTCAAATTGTTTAGCTCATGGCGTTTGGGTCAAAACTCTTTGAATCTCTATCACCATAGACTAGCTATCGCATAGCGGTACAATAGAAGAAACAAGCATCTGTGCCGTCCCTATTGAACCGTAAGACTCTTGGACAGAGGGTTAGTCTTAGCCCAAGAAGTCAAACTCTTGTTCATGGATCCGGCTAAGCAAGCGCGTGGCGTTCGCGTCAAGCCGCCTGTGAACTTTATTCTAGATGGCCAAACTAGACTAAGCTTTGGGAATGATAAACAAGAAAGAATCTAAATTTATGTTTTAGCTAAGCAAGAAATGTAAACCCGAGAGTTCCTTGGTCCATTTACCCCATCGAAATCTTAAAAAGACTACTCACTCGCCATTTGAAAAACCTCAAGATCCACAAGGATAGAAAAGTTACTCATGGTTTGCAAGATAGCCGAAAACAGAAAAAGGAAGAACTTTCTAAGTAATCTACTAAACAATAAAACTTAAAGACTCGAATATTGCATAAAAATCAAATCTTTGAAATAGCTTCAATGGCGGAAATAACAAAGGTTTCTCTTAGTTTCAAAAAGAAGACCGAAAAGTAAAATAAGCAAAGCGTGTCTGAAAGGATAAGAGTGGAGAGGGTATTTATACATAAAAGAGGAAAAACCTAAAACTTTGGGACCACTTTCCCGTTTTGGTACTATTTTGGCATTTAGCGTTTCAGGCTCACGTCGTAATGGACGAGCCGAAACGCTAACTCTTCTGATTCTTCGGGCAGGCTCCATATCGGGCAACGATTTCGGGATAATGTCGTGAAGGCTCGCCTTCCTTGTAATTCGAATCGGCTGCTTCCCGTTTCCTTGCTCCGATATTCGTCTTCATCTAATCCTCTTGCTGAGTCTTCGTTCCGAGATAGCTCTTTCGGGATCACGCCGCTGCTACTCGTCAACGTCCGGCTTGTGCTCGTCCGTGTCGGCTTCGTGGTCGTGATCCATCCTCGATGTTGCTCGTTTATCCTCCATTCCGAGACCTCTTTCCTTAGCTTCTTCTTCGGACCATCCTAAACACCTGAGAACACACTCCAAACATGCAAGACTATGCAAAAACCTACCCTAATGCATCTAATCCTAACATGAGTGAAAACGTGATGAAAACTAATACTAAAGTGTAAGAATGAAGTCCTAAATACCATGAAACATGTGTTAGAATCATGCAATTTACAGAGATATCATTGTGTCCACTAGATCTCAAGTTCATACACCTATAAGACAAAGAGCAAACCAAGCAAGAGAGATTAGTAAACAAAATTAAAAAATAAAGCTTAGTCTCAAGTAGAATTAAAATCCTAATGCACAAAACAAAACCCAAATGGCAACGGCGCCAAATTGATAGTCGGATTTTTACTATTTAATTACTCAACCCCACTCATGTCATTGTAGATACTTGAGGATCAATCTAATCGGGTTTGATTGTGATAATAGGAATGCATAAAATTCCTTAATCTAAGCAAGCAAAAAATGTTTTTGTGGTTTACTAGCAACCTAAGTGATCAAACCAAGCAAACAAACCAAATAAAAGTAACTAACACCTTAATTAAGCAATAAAGATATTAATCAAGCAATTCAAAAACTAATTAGCTACTAAACGAGATTAACAATTAACTAAAACGAATCCAAGGATGGGGTTATCAATTTAAGGTGATCCAAGAATCAATCTTTGATGTCAATCAATCACAATATATGCTAATCCCTAAGCTTAGAACTCAAAAGCAAGACTAATCCACTCTCATGGTATTAATCCATTCATTAATCATCCTAATCAAGAATAAACTCTCATTTGTGCAAGGAAGCTAACAAGCATTAGGAAACAGTTCTAAATTGCTAATAAACACCCTAGAAAATCACTTTCATGAGCTAGGAATGTAAATCCCTAATTTAGTTGGTTGGAGAATTTCTACAAACACCTTGTGTGTGGAAAATCCCCTAAGGTCTAGTTTTAGCTTTATCATGGCTAAACTAGCATTTAGATCACTAAACAAGGAGGGAAATAAAAAGATCTAACCCTAGGCATCAAGATCAATCCTTAAAACACACTAAATCTAACCCATCCCTAGATCCTAATGAAACTACTCAGTAATCATGATTAGATCCTTAAATCCTATGAAAGAGATGAAGATAAACATGATTAAAGAGATAGAGAAAGAAAGATTAATAAAGGCAAATACTAAATTGCATAAACTTGATAAAAAGTCTTACAAATTCACTTAGAAACCAAAGAGAAAGGTTTTTAAAGCAAGAACTAAAGATTAAAAGATACTTAGAAAAATTTAGGTCATTTAGTATTTACAGTGAACAGTGGACAAACCGGGTCAACCTGGAACAAACCGGGTATTGACCCGGTTTAAGGCTGAAAATCGGGCAACGTAACGAGCTTGCCATGTCGATATGCAGCTCGATACGCTGCTAAAAACTTTCTTCGCAGGTTATGTCGAGCTTGGTTGCTCGATACAAAGGGTCGATACGCCTCCTCCAAAACTCCGGGTAGACTTGTATCGAGCTTGCTAGCTCGATACAGATGCTCGATATGCACTTCCCGTCCTCACTGCCAGGCCGTATCGAGCTTGGTAGCTTGATACCAAGCTCAATATATTGCTAAAACTTCTCTCCTTCTCTTATGGCCACTTCTATTCCTCGTCTTTGTCATCCATCTCTCCATAAGGTCCTCCAAGCCTCCAAGATACCTAATAAGGACTCAATATGTACAAATATGCAACAACCTAAGATAAAACTCACTAAACTCTATTATGAATGCAAATGAGATTAAAAGTGACTAAATGAATACAAAAGTAGATGCAAAACTATCCTAAATGAGTGCTAAAACATGCTAAATTATGAGTATATCATGATCATATAGTACAATACAATAGGAATCATGAGGAGACCACTGCTGAGCCTCAAGATATCGCGATCACAAGTCTAGAAGCCGAGGTGGATCATTTGGTGTTATTGGAAGAGCTTAAAGGCAAAAAATACCGTTCCAGTGAAGGCGTCAACAGCAAGACATCAAGCATACTCTAGACGGTCAAGACAACGGGAAACCTCACCAAAGCCACCCCAAGAACCGTCAAGACTACGCAACAACACCTTTGGCCGCTTCTGAGTGAAAACAAGGTACTTTCCATTACAGTAATGTGTGCAGGTACAAACTCCCTCATAGTGATTCAAGACTAAGTCAGAGACGTCAAAAGATCAAGAGAGACGCAAAGTTTAAGTTGTTTCTTTTTAGTTTGATTTTATTTCCTTTTTAGTTAAGAGAACATTAGCGATTTTCTTTTTAAGTTGTAATAGGTGTTATTTCCTTTTCTTTTTGTTTTATTTTTGTATTTTCTTTTTTATGTTTCCTCTTGTTAGACCCTAGAAGGTCACACCTTCGAGCTATTTATAAAGCTCCACTTCGGCTTTGTAGTCCTCACGCTTTTTCCCCATATCAATAAAATAACGCAGTTCTCTTATCAAGCGCCGTCTTGCCGAGAAACTATGATCTTGATCTTGTGTGTGGATTCACATAAGGCTGAGTGATTTTACTGTATCAGAGACCATCTCAACCTCTCTGTGGTGCCATCGATCCATCGTCAATCTCATTAACCGATCCAACGTAAGAGAGTCTTTAGACTAGCACGTTCGATTCCACCCTCTAAGATCCGGCCAGTCCGAGTTTTACACCAATAACCAACCTATGTCTTTGAAAACTCGAGAGAATTGTAAATTTTCGTGCTCCCTATGACTCTACTTCAAAAGGCACTTTCCGTTTTTTAAAAAAAATTTAAAAAAAAACAAATGTGAAGGAAAAGAAACCTAAAAAGAGTCTTAGTTGGCCGAAACATTCATAGAGGCAAAACATGGTACATTCGTGAGAGTTTAGAACGCCATCAGTTTCATACCCCAATGCAAAATTTAAGTTTGGGGGAATGGCAACAAAGATACCAAAAAATGAGGAATTCGTGGGAGTACTTATGCGAAGAAAGTGACAAGAAATCGTAAATCTCAACAGTTCCACCTTCTCTTGTTGGTTTTCTTAATATCTCGCATTCTCCAGCGATATACGGTTAATCAAAACATCTTTAACTTCACCCAAAAAAAAGTCTCTAATACCTAGCATCGTTAGATCTGTGATATACTCATAATTTAGCATATTTTAGCACTCATTTAGGATAGTTTTGCACTCACTTTTGCACTCATACTTAGAGTTATTGTAGTTTTTGTCCCATTTTAGGTTTTAGGACATGTTGCATTAGCATTTACATATTTCTTGCATATCTGCATCATTTTCAGGTCATTTGGTGTGCATGGAGCTATCTTGGATAGTGGGCATGGACAAGAAGAGCCTAGGAATTTCTTGGAGTCAAGGGAGAGCTCGGCCAAAAGTAATTAGGCTGAGATCGAGCCTTAGATCCACCATCCAGGTCGTTTCAGCCAGAGATCGAGGAGCAGACCGACCAAGCCCAGTCGATTCACCTTGGATCGAGCCTTAGATCGACCAAGCCGTCCGTTTCAACATTAGATCGAGCAGAAGATCGACCCATTCACTCGATTCAACAAACATATCAACCCTTAGATCGATCAAAGGGCTCGATCTCTAGTTCAAATTCTCCTTCCTTCTCCTTTGGTTTTCAAACTTTTGTCAATTGTTTTTTGGCTTGTAGTGAGGGGACCATTTGTGAATAAGATAAGACTTGTGACCCACAATTGTAGGGAGAGCCACGAAATTCTGATCTTCTTCTTCCCCATAATTTTTAGATCTATCTCCATGGGGAGAAAAACCTTAAGCTTTCATTTTTTGTAAAACTTTGATTTTTAATTAAATACTTGCGTTTTAAGCCTTAATCTTTCTACCTTGTTTAGCTAATGATGTTTAACTCTTCTTATCTTATGATTATGGAGGGTTCTAACATGATTAGTGAGTAGATTTTTAAGATTTAAGGTTGAGGGAATTAGGGAGGTTTAGAAGTTTCAAACTTGGGTTTTTCTTGTTCTTAATCTCAGTACTCCATACTGTCGAGCAACGAAGCTTACACTTGTTCACTGATTATGACGGTTCGCCAGGGCTTCTTTCCTCCTCCCTTTTCTGCTCACTCGTAGGATCTCTTCTTGGATTTGGAGGGTTCAAAGCCTAGAGATTCTCAAAGGAGATCTCTTTGATTTTAGGAATTTCCTTATCCTAACAAGACTTAGAAAATCCCCTAAACCCAAATCCAAGAGGCTAGCTCATCCTTTCCCACACACCATGGATGTAAAGGGAGCTAGTTAAGTCATTTTTGAGATCTTTTCTCTATGCTTATCAATCTCTCTTTCCACCAAACACCATGGGTTAGGATGAAAGATTTATAAAGGGATATTTACCACACACCATGGATTAATCTTATTTTGCTTCTTAGACCTAGAGATTGCTCATTAGAAATGTGTGGATCTATGTTTTAATACCCCAAGTTCGAATCTTGAACCTCTCTAAGCATGAACCTCAACCCTGAATCTGTTTTTAGCTTTTGAAAACTTAAAACCATCTTTCTCTAGTTTAAAGTTTGAATCTTTTCCCTAAAAATCACGTAGTTAGCTTAATATTGCATTAAAGTCTTCTAAATTAGTAAAGTTATGGTTTTGCTAGTTTTAGTATTTTATAAATTGCCTAGAATCTTAATGTACAGATTGGTTAAGAGTTAGTAGTCGTTAGAATTTTATAAATAGTTTTTAAAAATATTATCATTTGCCAAAAATTACCTAGTTTATCCGGTTTTAGATTTTGATTTCCTAAAATTAGTAGTTCGTTTGTTTAATCGCTTAGAAGTCATCTAGTAGTTGTTTAACTCTTCAGTAGGGATTTTAAAATAGTTTTCGTAGTCGTAAAATTTCTGCAAGTAATTTTGATAGAATTGTTTCAACAATTTACCCGAAAATGACTTAGATTTACTTTGAGCTCATGTATTCTTGGTACCTTTCAACACCCAATTTGGATTGACACCTGAAGTATTTCAATGACATGACAAGTCTTTAGGATTGATAACAATCACTGAAAAAACCTAGTTATCAAATGGCGCCGTTGCCAACTTGGGTTTGCTTGAAAGTATTAGGATTTGGAGCTTAGTACAGACTAAGTTTTTATTTTTTTTATTTTGGTTACTAATCTCTCTACTCTACTGCTTGTGTTTTCTGGTACCTAAACCTCAAGTCTAGTGGGAACATTAAGCTGTTTGACCCTCTAGACAATATTCAACTACTTGGAAGTACAAGGTTGAGAAAAGAGAGAGCACAAGTCCAAGAGGTTGAGCAACCAGCTATGCAAGCGGTTTTTGGTGCTCCACTACAGGGTGTTCAAGGTTGGGGTAATGGAAACCCCAACCACACACATAGACCAAGGAGGATCATAGGTGCTTGTGATGCGCTAAACATGCATCACAACCGTTTTGGCATTGCTCCACCACCAGTCTTGCATACAAACTTTGAGATCACGCCAGACTTCATCTCTATGATCCAAAACAGCAAGTTTCATGGTTTGTCACTGGAAGACCCCCTTGACCATCTTGAGAACTTTGATCAACTTTGTGATTTGATCAAGATAAATGGTGTATCCGAAGATTGCTTCAAGCTAAGGTTGTTCCCATTTTCTCTTGGAGGCAAGGCTAGGCATTGGGAGAGGACATTCCCACAAGGCACTATCACGTCTTGGACTGATTGCAAGAAGGCTTTCTTGTCAAAATTCTTCTCAAGGTCAAGAACAACTAGTTTGAGGAATGAAATTTCCGGATTCACTCAAAAGCCAAATGAAACCTTTAGTGAAGCTTGGGAAAGGTTTAGAAGCTACACACTTCAGTGCCCACATCATGGCTTCACAGAAGAGTCACTCTTGAGTACCTTATACCGTGGTGCTTTGCCAAAGATTCGCATGATATTGGACACCGCAAGCAAAGGACACTTTCTTGGACAAGAGGTGAGCGAGGGTATGGAACTCATTGAAAATTTGGCTTTGAGTGATGGAAATTATTCAGAGGAATATGAGAGAACACCAAGGGGCTGTGAGCTTGAAGCACGCAGGAAGGAGCTCAAGTCACTCCATGAGAAAATTGACTTGATGTTGCTTGCAAGTAAAAACAAGTGCACTTTGCTTGTGCAAATCCGGATGCATATCAAGGGCAAGGACAAGGCCACTTTCAAAGCCAACAACAAGGGAACAAGCCATATGGACACCCTGGTTTTGTGTCACAGCAAGAGCAAGTCCAAGCTCCACCTCAAGATCCTATTCACGCTATGTTAAAACAACTTCTTCAAGGACAAGCGTATGCTGATTTGAAGTTTGCTGAAATCAATGCTAGGATGGACGATTCTTGTACAGAGTTAGCTTCACAAATCAGCAGCCTCAACACCAAAATTAAACAGCTTGAGAAAGGCAAAGCCATTTCAACCAGCCAAGGAACTCTACCGGGCAAAAGTGAAGCAAATCCTAAGGAGTATTGCCAAGCCATTCAAGCTCTTGAAGAGCAAACCACCACTCTTGATGACGTGACTCCACCACTGTATGAAGCTGAGTATGAAACTGACATCCACTCCAATGATGCTTCTAGTCTCAATGAGGTCATTGAAAAGCCAAGTTTGGGGGATATTTTCAAGGAAATCTACCATGATGCTTCAAACAAACCGGTTAAAGAAGTTTTACTGATAAAATAATCGTGTGCTGAGGAGCAGGAGCACACCAAGGAGCCTACAAGACAGTACATTGCAGCAATTGATGAGTTCAAGACATTGACAAAGCACACCAATCCGGGAAAATTCTCAATTGTGTGCAAGCTAGGCGATGTAGAGATTCAAGATACTATGTGTGATTCAGGTTCCACATTGAATGTTATGGCTCTTGACATGGCCAAGAGAGTTGGAATAAGCAGTATGGATTGGCATCCAACCAAAATCACTTTTGGAGATGGGTCTACAAAGAAACCTCTTGGTTTGGTAATAGACTATCCGGTGAAGGTCGGGAATTGCTTGGTACCAACTGATTTTGTGATCTTGGATATAGACAAAGCCAAGAATCTCCCTTTGCTGCTTGGCACGCCATTCCTCAGCACTTTAGGTGCAGCAATTGATTTTGCTAAAGAAGAGGTCATCCTAAAGAATGTGAGTAACTCAGTTTCATACCCGATCACATCTCTTTTAGCAAAGTTTTGTGGAATGATGGAAGCTGAGGAAGACACTTTTGATCAAGAGGAAAGTGTATGTAAGAAGATTAGAGAGGAAGCTGACTTGAAAAGGCGTTTGGAAGCCCAAGCTTTGAGAAACAAGCAACTAGCTAAGAGCTTGCAAGACAAGCCCATAGAAAGACTAAGGTTGCTTGTGTCTCGGGAGCTAGGATGGACAAAGCTAACCCTAGAATTAAGTTCAAGGCTCAAGAAGAGCCTGATGGTGAGTCCCTACTGTCTATGTTTGGCCGTGAAGAAGAAAAACCTCTCAAGAAGAAGCCACCTAAAGGGAAAGGCAAGAAAAAGGACCCTTTGGTGAGTTTAACCAAGAAAGCTAGAGATGCGTCAAGGAATGGACGTGCTGGGCCAAGGACCTCTTTGAGTTTACATCCATTGGAACTCAAGGATGGCTCCATTGAGTACAAAGTCAAGGGCAAAGGAATGCCCTAACCATTCTCCAAGGCAAGGCTCATTCTTCCACCGGGTTTTTAAGGATTTTAGGAATATTTGTGGATTTCAAAAGTAGAGAAATTTTGAGAATTTTCAAAGATTTCTAAGGATTTTAAGAGTTATGTCATCCATATTTATAGAATCCATACAAAATTTTTTATGGATTCTCATAGATTCATATTCAAATTTTCTTCCATTTTTTGGTAAAATAATTATATGATAATAATTTTTTCGAATTTTATTATATACTATATATTCAAATAAGGTATGTTTATTTGTTTATAAAGAAGATCATTGACATGTTACAATTCATTGTTTCATTTCATCTTCAACAGCAACTCAGCAAGCTTAGGTACGTAATACAAATGTCTTTAGCTTTTTTTTTTAATAAATTGTTTGTTGTGTTTTCTGCTTTCAAATTATACTTGGTTTTCTTATTTGATTGGATTTGAAATCTTTGACATGTCTGTTCAAATTATTGTGATAAATAATTTCTTACACGTTTTTTATTATACTAATTAACTACGATTAGCTTTCACATAAAATTGCAATGGACGATAAAGAAAAGAATCCATATAGTCCATGGAGTCCGGAGGAGACCAAAGTGTTGATAGAACTACTTGTTGAGGCAATTCAACGTGGATGGCGTAACCAGAATGGTGTAATGCACAAACCAACGGTGGAACATAAAATATTACCGGTGCTTAATGAAAGACTTGAATGCCAAAAAAACCACAAGCATTATTTGAGCAGAATAAAGTATTTGAAATCTCAATATCAGTGTTATGTGGATCTTTTAAACAATAGCTCAGGATTTGGATGGGATCCTGTCATGAAAAAATTTACAGCTTCTAACGAAGTTTGGAATGAATATTTGAAGGTATGTCTTTACTTTAATTTTATTGTTAACGCTTTTAATTTCAGTTGGTTCAAAAAAATATGTTCTTGATCTGATTTACTAGGTCTTTGCTAGATATATCCAATTCATGAGTATAATTTGGTTAACGAGAATTTTTAATGGATATATAAGTTGACATAATATTTTATTCTTTTTGATAACTTTTATTGTATTTTAAGTTATATGATTCGTTTGTTTAGAACATCCAAGCCACAAGTTTTTGCGATATGACTCCATTGACCAGTTTGAGGATTTGAAAATCATATTTGATTGTGCGACCGCTAATGGAGATTCTTCAGTTGGTTTGGGTGATACCACAGATGCTCGCACGTTCACTATTGGTGATAATCAAAAGCTTCAACTTTGATGACAGCAATGATGATGTATTTGTATTACCATCTGAGCAACTATCACCAGAATATGATGCATCCCCTTCGTCAGAAAAAAAGCTCAAGAGGCGTGTAGAAAAACTTATCCCAAGAAAAAGATCTCGAACGGACGCCGTTAGAAGTTCAGATGAGATAAACAATGATCACAGTGATGCTATGATAATGGTGAGCAATAAGATCCTTACTGTCATACAACAAAGAGAAGAAAGGCAACAGAAGGAAGTTGAGAAAAGAGAAGCTGAAAAAAACAAAATTAGTGTTTGGGATGCCATGAAAGAGGTTCCTAACTTGGACCAGCGTACCAAATTTAAAGCGGTTACCCTTATCTATTCATTTGGAATGAAAGATGTCTTTACGGATATGTCGGTAGAAGAACGCTATGGTTGGATCCAAAGCAGTATTAGCTCTGAGTGATTTTTTTTTGTTAAATCTTATTTTTGTTTCTTTTCCATTATTTGAGACCTGTTTTGATTGCTTTATTTTATGTGTTAGTGCAAATTTGGGTATTATCTCAAGAAAGTTTTGTGTCACAAAATATAACTTGTGTTAAAAAGAGTATTTTGTGTTAAAAATATTATTTTTTAAATTTGCTATCCAAACTTTGAGAATATAATGGAAAACTATGGTATTTTGAAAGTTGTAATTGATGAGTTAAAATGTAAAGAATCATTTTTTCAATAACACTAAAATTTTCAAGAATTACAAAATCATTAGATACTATACTTTTTGAATAACACAAGATTTCAAATGGAATTACAAAATCATCACACCAATAACAAAGGATTTAAAAAGAATTATTAAATCATCATACCAATAACACAAGATTTTGTTAGGAGTTTAAGAATCATTACACTAATTACAATGGAATCTTAGAATTCTTAAAATCCTTATAAATCACCTTCCCACTAACCCCCCCTAAAAAAATTCATGTAGCTTGCATTTACATTTGTAAACACTTTAGGATTGAGTATAGATTTTTATCATTTAGGTTTTTTGGAGGCATGGAGAGCCGAATAGAGATTATGGATGATCAAGAGGAGCAAGAGAAGTGGCCAAATGGAGAGAAGAGATCTTTTAGAAGTGTATCGAGCTTAGTGTCGAGCTACTAAGCTCGATATGGCTTGGCAGAGAAGACGGAGAGTGCATATCGACCATTTGTATCGAGCTCGATACAAAGTCCACCCGGAGAAACGACAGAGCGTATCGAGCGTTTGTATCGAGCTGGTAAGCTCGATACGAAAACCCAACCGAGGATTTGAAGACGGCGTGTCGAGCTACCAAGCTCGACACAGCCCTTGGAGGCATGAGTTTGGCTCTCCATGCCTCCAAAACACCTAATAATGAATGCATTGAATTGATTACATGAGTTAACACCCTTTTACTTTTGCCCATCTTGCCTCAAAGAGAACAAATGCTTTTACCCATCACCCCTAGCTGCGATTTGTCTCTTGTATGATGGGAATCCTGCATCCTTTGTTTACTTGTTCTTTGATACAAGCACGGATTGGATCCGGCTTATATAACACTTGGATCAAGGACTCGTTCTGCTCGGCCGCGGCTGGATCCAATGACCGAGATACTCAAGCCAAAGGAGGGACGGAGATGGAGCGATGTTTGATACTAGGCCGAGATACTCAAGCTTAGAATCGGTGGAGATAGGTGGAGGGTGGCGTTGGCCAGGGACGCGAAGTGTACCACACAGGCGGTGAAAGGCCTATGATAAAACACGAATCTCTAACCGAGGAGGTACTGGTCTCAACTAGGTTTAGAGAGGACAAGTTTTGCTATGAAAACTCAAATTCAAAACGAAATCTCGTTTATTGATAAGTAAAAAGTATCGAACTACAATGCTGCAGGGGAACCTTATAAATGGTTCTTCATCTTAGGTTTAAGAAGAAAAGGAAAATACAAAAGTGCATAAAGGAAAAAACATAAGCGCATTAAAATGAAAAGCAAAACTTAAGCGATTTGATATGAAAGAAAGCACGGAAAGGAAAACACAAAGCTCGTTAGTCAAACCGTATTGAATTGAATTTAAACACTTACCTTAGATGAATGGACGTGAAAAGCTATTGTTGGTTCTGGTTTGACTGGATGAATGTAGACGGTCTTCAAGCTTTTGGTTCTTGGAGTGAAACCGTGAATAAATTGTAAAGGCCTGGTTTTGAGAAGATTGGCCATGAGTCTTGTTTCTTTGGAGTTGGGCCGAGGTCTTGATCTTGTGGATCTGCAAGTACACCGGTCCAAGCTTGTAATCGTTGAGTATTTGTAAAGACTTCTTGATCCGCTTGTAGTATGGCTAGCATGATAGCTTGATTGTATTTGTGTTGTAGTACTCTAGCTCTTTCTCTGGTCATGGCTCCAGCCGGCATCTCTATTACTTGTGCTACTTGTGGTTCGGTGAGGTCCGGTTCAGCTTGGATATCTTCATCATTCCCTCCTCCTTCAAAAGGTTTTGACCTCAAAACAGGAGCATCTGCAAGGAATGGAGCTAAGTCAGTGACATTAAAAGTGGATGATACGTTGAACTCACCTTGTAATTCAAGACAGTAGGCGTTGCTGTTGATTTTCTCCAGTATCTTGAACAGTCCATCTCCCCTTGGTGCTAGCTTCGAGTTTCTCTTGTTTGGAAACCGTTCTTGCCTCATGTGTAGCCATACCCATTCTCCTGGTTCAAATACAACTTCTTTGCGGCCCTTGTTGGCATGTTTTGCATACTGATCCGTTCTTTTCTCCAAGTTTTCTCTAGCCGTCTGATGAAGCTTCTTGATGAATTCTGCTTTCTTTGATTCGGTTAAGCTCACGGCTTCAGCTGGTGGCAATGGCGTTAAATCCAGTGGAGTCGTTGGATTAAACCCATATACAACCTCGAATGGCGACATCTTTGTAGCTGAATGCTGAGCTCGGTTGTGTATCGAGCTGGTAAGCTCGATACGAAAACCCAACCGAGGATTTGAAGACGGCGTGTCGAGCTACCAAGCTCGACACAGCCCTTGGAGAACGTCTTTAGCAGCGTATCGAGCTGCATATCGACCTAGCAAGCTCGATATGCTGCGCGGTTTTTCAGCGTTAAACAGGGTCAATACCCGGTTTGTTCCGGGTTGTCCCAGTTCGTCCACTGTTCACTATAAATACTAAATGACCTAAATTTTCCTAAGTATCTTTTAATTTTTTGTTCTTACTTAGAAAACCTTCCTCTTTGGTTTCTAAGTGATTTTGTAAGAAATTTATTTGAGTTTATGCAATATTTCATTCTCTATCTCTCCAATCATGTTTATCTTCATCTCTTTCATAGGATTTGAGGGTCTAATCATGATTAGTGAGTAGGTTCATTAGGATCTAGGGATGGGTTAGATTTAGAGTGTTTTAAGGATTGATCTTGATGTCTAGAGTTAGATCTTCTCATTTCCCTCCTTGTTTAGTGTTCTAAATGCTAGTTTAACCATGATCAAGTTAAAGCTAGGCCTTAGGGAATTTTCCACCCACAAGGTGTTTGTTGAAATTCTCCAACCAACTAAACAAGGGATTTACATTCCTAACTCATGAAAGCGACTGTCTAGGGTGTTTATTAGCAATTTAGAACTGCTTCATAATGCTTGTTAGCTTCCTTTTCACAAATGAGAGTTTGTTCTTGATTAGGATGATTAATGAAGGGATTAGTGTCATGAAAGTGGATTAGTCTTGTTTTTGAGTTCTAAGCTTAGGGATTAGCATATATTGTGATTGATTGACATAAAAGATTGGTTCTTCGAACACCTTAGATTGGTAATTCCATCCTTAGATTCGTTTTAGTCATTTGATAATCTCGTGTAGTAGTTAATTAGCTCTTGTTTTGTTTTGTTAGTGCTTTTATTGCTTAATTAAGGTGTTAGTCACTTTGGTTTGGTTTGTTTGATCACTTAGGTTGTTAGTTAAACCTCAAAACTTTTATGCTTGCATAGATTAAGGATTTTTATGCATTCATATTGTCAAAATCATACCCATATGGATTGATCCTCAAACACTACAATGACATGAGTGGGGTTTGAGTAATTGTTTAAAAACAAGGTAAAATCCTCTTATCAACTTGGCGCCATTGCCATTTGGGTTTTGATTTAAGCATTAGGATTTTAATTCCACTTGAGCCTAAGCCTTATTTTTCTTTTTTTGTTTACTAATCTCTCTTCCTTGGTTTGATCTTTGTCTTATAGGTGTGTAAACTTGAGATCTAGTGGACAACACAACCCAGTTACACCTCTAGATAACATTCACTGTTTGACAAGAGGAGCTTTTGTGAGAAGAGAGAGAGAACGCCTAGCACATATTCAACGTTTGGGAATGGATAATCCACAAGGACAAGGTGGTAATGGAGTACCACAAAGGAACCAAGTGAATGAGGACCAAGTTCCTAGAGTGCCTCAACATCCTCCACGCCAACCTAGGCACATTGGAGCTGGAGATGCTCATAATACACATGCTAACCGCCAATGTATCATCCCTCCTCCAGTTGAGAACAACAACTTTGAGATCAAGAGTGGGTTGATTAACATGGTGCAACATAACAAGTTTCATGGGTTGCCTTTGGAGGATCGTCTTGACCATTTGAACGAGTTTGATAGGATTTGTGATATGACTAAGATCAATGGCATATCCGAAGATGGTTTCAAGCTGAGGTTGTTTCCATTCTCTCTTGGAGACAAGGCACGTCAATGGGAGAAGACCCTCCCAAGAGGTTCCACCACTTCATGGGATCAATGCAAGAAGGCCTTTATTGCAAAGTTCTTCTCCAACACAAGAACCGTGAGGTTGAGGAGTGAGCTATCTAGCTTCACCCAAAAGAACAATGAGAGCTTTTGTGAAGCATGAGAAAGGTTCAAGGGTTACACTACACAATGCCCTCATCATGGCTTCTCCGAAGAAACTCTCTTGAGCACTCTCTACCGCGGTGTTCTCCCCAAGTTTAGGATGCTCCTAGACACAGCTAGCAATGAAAACTTCTTCGGTAAAGAGGTGGAAGAAGGCCTAGAACTTGTGGAGAACTTAGCCCAAAGTGATGGGAATTATGGTGAAGATTATGATAGATCTTCTAGAAGTGATGGTGCTTATGAGGACCAAAGAAGGAAAGAGATGAAATCTCTTAATGAGAAAATGAATAAGTTGCTTCAAGCCTCACAAAAACATGTTCACTTTGTGGGTGATTGCGATGAGAGTCAAGGGGTTCAACAAGAGTTGAATGAGGATTGCCAAGAAGAGGTCAACTATGTGGGTGGTCAAGGTTATCAATAAGGCTACTACAACAACTATAGGAGCAAAAACTTTTCCTATAGGAGTACCAATGTTGAGAACCCTCAAGACCAAGTCTACCCTCAACAAGGCCAAGGAGGTCAACAAAAACTCTTTGTCCCTTTCAAGCAACAACAAGGTTATATTCCCAAGAACAACTACCAAGGGAACAATCAAGGACAACACGACAATTTTCAGTCCAAACAAGGTCCTCCACCTGGCTTTGCACAAGATTTGGATATGAGGAATGTGTTCCAACAAATTCTTCAAGGGCAAGCAAGCAGTGCTATGGATTTGTGTAAGAAGATGGCTGAAATTCATAACAAGGTGGATTGCTCTTACAATGATCTCAACTCCAAGTTTGACACTTTAAGCTCCAAGATCAAGCAAATGGAGAATAACAAAGGCATTGCTTCCTCTTCTACACGAGCTCAAGATTCTTTACCCGGTAAACCCGAGCCAAACCCCATGGAGTATTGCAATGCTATCTACTCTATTGATGAGGTTGAGTATGAGCGTGTGGTGTCTGAATTTTAGCAACTATTTGAGTGTCCCAATGATGAAGCAATAATCAATGAGGACATTGAAGTTCAAGTTGGGGAGGCGGTTATTGAAAATGACCATTTGGTTGTTACTAAACCAATGGGCAAAAAGGAGCTTGATGAGGATGTGATCTCTACACAAGAAATGGTTGTTGAGAAGGAAAGAGAAGTGGCTAAGAAGACTGAAGTTGAGGCTTATGATCTCCTTGTCTACAAACCACCACTCCCTTTTCCCGAGCTGGTTTTGACTAAGGCACAAAAGAAGGTACTCTCAAGCTTTAGAGGGAGTATGGAGAAAGTTGGTGCACCTTTGCCTAAAGTGGAGAACTTGTCCCAAGTCAAGGGTCAAATAAGATTCATCAAGGATTTGCTTGCCAACATATAGAAGGTTGAAGAGCTAATAGAGGGTCTAGAGTCACCAAAGACAACAAGGAATGAATCCAAGGTTATCCCAAAGCTTGGTAATCCCTGAAAATGTTTGATTTCTTGCTCTCTTGTGGACTTGAAGATTGATGAAGCCCTTTGTGATTCTAGCTCAAGTGTCAATGTGATGTCCCTTGAAATGTTCAAGATACTTGGGATTACTACTATGAAGAAATATTCATCACACATCACCTTTGTTGATGCTTTCTCAAGGCAACCACTAGGCCTTGTAGAGGATTATCCATTGAGAGTTGGTGAATGTCTAGTCCCAACTGACTTATCATTGTCATGGACATGGTTCAAACAATGTGGATGCTAAGGTTTCCCATCCTATGAAACCTTCTGCTTTTAACCTTTGTGGAACAATCACATGTGACACTAAGGAGGCTGAAGAGGGACCACCTAGGGAGCAGCTGATGGGTCTCACTTGTGTGGTGATGAGTGAGAATGAAGTCCTTGATCACAATGAGTATGATGGACTAAGCTTTGATGGTGAGATTCTTCTAGCAATGTTTGAAGGACTTAAGGTTGTGGAGCCTATATCTGAGCCACCAAAGAAGTCTAAGAAGAAGAAGAAGGTGCTACAAGTTGAAGCAAGCACCATGTTCATCAAGAAAGGAGGAGGAATGTCAAATTCACTCCTTGTTCACCCCCATGCCTAAGGGTTTGAAAAGTCAAGTTTAGTGACTTAAAACAAGCGCACTTTGGAGGCATTGCCATGTTTATCTTTGTATATATTTGCACTTTTTAATTCAATAATGTGTTTTCTAGTGTTTGTGGATGATAGGTTTGGATCAAGGAGGTTAAGCAAAGAGAAAAAAAGCTTGCAAAGGATTTATGGCACTGTATCGAGCTTCGTATCGAGCTATCAAGCTCGATACAGCTCTCACAGGGATATCTCAACCTCCGTATCAGGCATTTATATCAAGTTACTAAGCTCGATACAGTTCGAGGCGTATCGGGCAATTGTATCGAGCTATCTAGCTCGATACAGTTTTAAAAACCCGCGTCTGCAAGTGTATCGAGCTATGTATCGACCTACTAAGCTCGATACACTCCTTTTCCGGGTAAGTCAACGGGGTTTGACCGGTTTAATTCACTCGAGTTAAACCGGTTTTCCCCTTCTTCTTCCCCAAAACACGAAAATTTGAAAGCCCTCTCATACTTTCACAATTTTTGCCTCTCTCTCTGATGTAAACATCAGTACCACTCCAACCGTACCAGAGGAGAGAAGCTGCATTAGAACCAATCTGGAGCTAAACAAGCTTGCACCCGAGGTGGAACCAGTTGCCGAGCTTGGATCCAAACATCAAGCTGAGGCTTACAAATGGGTTGTCACCATTTGTACTCTTTTTTCTTATCCTTGGTTTTAACCCAATGGGTTTTCCAGGAAAGTTTTTAACGAGGCAAATTGGTTCACTAGTTCTAACCCCATTCTGATCTCCATTGGACCCGATGTAGACCTACAATCACTCATCGAGTCATTCCGGCCAAACCATGATGAACCAAGCAACAAGTCAATTTATTCCAAAACTTTGACTCATCATAGACTCACACCGAAGTGTAATGAGATCAAGCCGAGCTCATATGACAAAGTTATCCAACTTGCAAAACGGGTGATGACGAGCTTGCCCGAATCGGATATATGTGCGTTAATTGGAGGATTCCGACCGAACCAGGAGGAACTAAGCTACGAACAGGATTTTTGTGGAATCTTGGTTCAAAGGAGAAGATCGTCGAATTGGATTCATACCGAAATTCATTATGGTTTAAAAGTTATTCAACTTCTAAACCAGAGGCGTCTCAGCTTGCCTTATTTGGAAGCTCACGAGTTTAATGAGTTACTAACGAGACTTTGGCGACCTGGAGAGACATCTGAGCATTAAAGAGACACATCAGACCATCCAAGAGAGTCAGCTAGCAACGTTCCATACACCAGCACCCACAGGATCAGGCGGATCCCATTGTTTACAAACTTTCCTTTTTCCGAACAAGTATGCTTGCCTTGCACCGGAGAGAAAGATCCACGACCATTTACTCCATTTTATCTCGACCCTATATCCTCCTTAGAAGATCCCAGACGTCCATTCAACCCCGGAGACCTAAAGAACGTCCCCATTCCCTCAAGTTCCATCCGAGACGCATTCACTTTAATGCCTAACGGCTAGATCGTTTATAACGACACCTCTTTGATTTTATTCAATATTTGCTTTCTCTTTTCATAGATATCACCACTAAAGCATTTATTTCTGTCGAGCAATATATAAGCTCATTCCCTTTGTACTTTCAATTCACGTTTTAAATCAATAGAAATCCCTTTGTTTGTTTCAAAAGAGAGTTATCTTTGAATCAAACTTGTTCTTGCGAGTGTTTAAGTGTTTGTGGAATCAAGCCATTATATTTTCGTGTTGTTTCTTACTGTCCTTGCGAGGAATAGCCCTTGAAAGTTAGAAACAAAAATCGTTGATTGTGGATTCAATCAGCAAACCGGTTACTCATCATTTTCATCGCCTCCATCTCGCGGCTAAGACTTGAACCAGGGGTGTAAGGCTTTGGTGGATTGCAAGTCTTGTGTCACTCTCTCTCAATTCTCAAGCATATCTCGTGATTTCAAGTGCTACTAGCTCGTATTTTTGTGCTAGTTTTAATACTTAAGCCATTTTCGTTCATCATTGCACTCATCTTTAAGGTAAACAATCCAAATACCAAGCTTTCTCTCTTTTCCTCTAATGGTGAAAATTTTGGGGATTGATAGTATAGGGTGTTCGAATTGGTTGTTTGTGGATTGGGCATTTGTTTGATAATGGCTAGAGAGTAGATTTTGAGTGCTATCCTAGGATTTCCATGGTTAAATTTCGAAAATTTGACACTTAGGGTTCATAGTGAGAAAATTCAAATTACTCTTTAGAACTTTGTTAGATTTTGGGGATTTCACTTGCATTAGCTTGCGTTAACCTTGTTTATGGATTGCAAATTGATAGCACTCGAAATTAGGCAATTTGAAGTTTTGCAAAAAATTTGTGTTTGCCAAATTTTTGCCAGTATGGAATTGAAGTGAGTTTCAAAAATGTGGCATTGTCTCTTGCTTTTGGCTTGCTTGGTGCATTGTTTACTTGACCAAAATGAGTTGCTAATGGCGTATCCAAACTTCGCTTGTCTTATAGGTACAATGGGAAGAACAAGAGGAGATCAAACCACCCAAGGAGCAAGCTTTCAAGCAAGATCTTCAAAGAGCCAAGGGAAGAAGAAAGTTATTGAGGATCAAGGGGTTGAAAGTGAAGAAGAACAGTTGGTACTTGGGTCAAAGAAGAAGGCCACCACGAGAGCTTCAAAAGGGAAATCAAAGGCCACACAAGAAGCGCCTAAGAAGAAGCTCACACCCGCGGAACTCCTCAAGGCCTTCATGGCAATGCGATTCAAAAGCACGAAGTACCCGCACGAGCAAACGCTAAGAGATTTGGGGATCTTTGAAGATTTCCAAACCCTATTCTCCAACTTGGGTTTGGAAAAGTTTGTCACCATGGCATATCCCGCTTACAAGCTAGCGACGTGTGAGTCCCTCTCCTCCCTCACCGCTCACTTCTACTACGAGGGAGAGGATTCACCACCGCAAGATGGTCATGGCTACATCAAGTTCAAGATACATAGGACCATCTACACAATGTCCTTCCGCAAGTTGAATGAGATCTTTGGCTTCAAGGAGGGTGAGAGCAGAACAAAGATGCTCACCGTTGACGAATGTGAGTTGAAAGGCTTGTGGCAAACGATTGCGGTTGAGAAGTTCAAGCCGGGAGGAAGCACGGGAAGCCAAATAAGGCACCCGACATTGAGGTATGCTCACAAGACTCTTGCTTACACTTTCTACGCAACGAAGGAAACCGGTAAAGTGAGCCAAGAAGAGCTAGAGTTGTTGGATGTGGGTCTTTCCAAGTTCATCGGTTTTCACATAAGAGGAGGCACGAGAGTTCACGGGGATAGGACGGGAACGGGAATGGTTAGCTTGTTTGTTAGGCAACTTCTCTCTTACCAAGATTGGGTAGCATTGATGAAGGACAAGGATCCCGAGCTTAGCATTGGCGGGATCATAACCAAGGCTAGGCCACAGATTTGCATACAAGTTTGATGTTGACTTGAAGACAGAGGCAAAGATTTGTCTCCCGAACTCGCAAGCAACCTCGCTCCAAGACCTCTCACACATTGACTTTGTTCCCCCGTATGAGGACCTCTACAATCCCGCTGTTAATCCACCTCTTCAATCCATTTCCAAGAAAGGGACATTCGACTTTGACCCAAGCCAGATTCTTGAGGAAGAAGAAGTGGAAGAAGAGCAAGAAGCTCCGAGCGCGGTTTATGGTAGTGAGAGATACTACTTCAGCTCGTGCATTGATATGATGCCAAGCTCGGCTTTAAGAGAAGCCCACCTTCACATTGGCCTTCTAAAAAGGTGGAACAAGCACCAAGATCGGGACATTAAGAAGCTCAGCGAAACAGTGAAGGGTTTAAAGAAGACGGTTAAATGGCTAAAGGCCATCATCAAGGAAAAATCATCCACGAGGGCTGGAAACGAGGCTACAAGCGGTGTGGCAGAGGAAGAAGATGAGGGAGAGAACGAAATGGACATTGATAGACGCCATTTGTTCCATGTGCAACCAAGGTAAGCAGTCAAAGTAGACCCACCTCGCTCTTCCTCCCACGAGACACGCTCAAGGAAGAGAAAACCGAGCCGATCTCCCTCCTCAAGCAACCAGTCACTCTCCCTAGGTTCCTCCTCCTCTTCACAGTTTTGAGGTATCTCCACCTCCCTTGTACATACTCCTTTATATTTTTATTTTTTGTTATTTTGTCATGTTGATTGAGGTCTCTTCTAGATTTTTATTACACAAGTGACTGTGTAATTTAAGTTTGGGGGAGAGGTTGAAAGATTTGACATTGTGTTTTGTGAGTCTTATTTTTCTTTTATGCATATTTGAGTCTCATGCATTCAAATAAGGCATAGAAAAACCCCCCAAAAAAAATCGAAAATCTGAAAATTTTCCAAAAAAGAAAGTCATTTAGATGTTGAATTTGCATATTAGAATTGAGTCTAGTTGCATTTCATGTAGAATTTTCATTCATATGCATTGGGAGCAATAATGAGCTTATCCTTGTAGAATGACAACTCATGTAATCAATTCAATGTCCTAGTTAGTAGTTCTTTGATGCCTTTGAATAAGTCTTGAAAGTAAGGAAGAACCATGCTTAGACCACTTCACTTGTCACTTAGATTTTGGTCAAAATAGGGTCTCTAAATTGATAATCAGCTCTACTCACTTGAACTGAATTTTTACATCTAATTATCATGTCTTGCATTGACAGTGAATTCATGGATCATACATATTTGAGCTTTCTTACTCACTTTGCCACCATCTTGCTAGCTCAAGTAATACTCACATCCTTTGAAGCCAAATGTTCTAATTATATTTCTTATGAGGCCTTATTTTGATTGAACTTAGCAAAAAGTGTTACGTTTGAGACGACAAGTTTAGGCTCTCATGTAGATTCTAGCTCTCACATTTTGGGGCTAGCTATAGGCTTAGGATTTGGGGTATGGGTCGCGGTATTGCTTGGTGCTTTGGAATTGACATTTTATGCTTGCATTTTTAGCATGATGAGTTCCAGAAAGGGAGTAGAAAGAAGGCAATGAAAAAAGGCTTGATGGAAAGTAAGGGAAGCATAGTTTGAAATGGTGGATTTTGTGTTTAAAAGAAAAGTATAACTCTAAGTTTAAAAAGTGTTGGGTAGTCTTAAGAAAGAAAAGAAAAAAAAAATCAAAAGAGCCAAAAAGTCCAAAGAAAAGAAAAGGTTTCCTAGAAATAAAAAGAAGAGTTAAGTTGTTAAGAGATCACACCATTCGCTATGAGTTAAAGGTTGAAGAAGTTTCCCCTTAGTGCTATGAAAAGGAAGAAGTGGTTTATACAATTCATGGGTTTGGCAAGGCACAAAGAGCCTTGGGAGAAAAATGGTAGCTTTAGAGGGTTGAGTCGGCTTTTAAATGAATGAATGAGAGGGGTTTAGGGCCATTGATAGCATTTCGGGTAGATGAGAGTCTAGTCTTGTATGCATCACTTGTCTTTTACCTTTAGCATTATGCATGAAGTTCAATCCACTTTGAGTGAAACCCGCAATTGAAATGGAAGCCACATGAATTTAGATCATTTTTATCTCAAAGCCTAGTCCCTTAGCCAAATGAATTCACTTGCATTGCATTGTCATGATCCACGTTTTGCAAATTAATGAATGTTAAAGAGTTGGTTTGATAGGGAGACTTATCTAGATTGAGTTCTTTGTGCATTTGATTGTTGATATGTGCATGGCTAACTCTTTTGGAGTAGGATGAATTGAAATGCATCTTAGAATTAAGAACTAGGACATTGAGTTAATTATTTTTGTTGGTATTCTTGGATATTGAGCTCCCACCTTCACACCACTCTCTTAGATTTGTCATGTTTGTTTGTTTGAGGGCAAGTAAAACACAAGTTTGGGGAAGTTGATATACTCATAATTTAGCATATTTAGGTACTCATTTAGGATAGTTTTATATCTTCTTTTGCATTCATTTAGTCACTTTTAGTTTCATTTGCATTCATAATAGAGTTTAGTGAGTTTTAGCATAGGTTGTTGCATATTGTGCATATTGAGTCCTTATTAGGTGTTTTGGAGGCATGGAGAGCCGAATGGAGATTTTGGATGATCAAGAGGAGCAAGAGAAGTGGCCAAATGGAGAGAAGAGATCTTTTAGAAGTGTATCGAGCTTAGTGTCAAGCTACTAAGCTCGATATGACCAGGCAGAGAAGATAGAGAGTGCATATCGACCATTTGTATTGAGCTAGCAAGCTCGATACAAAGTCCACCCGGAGAAACGACAGAGCGTATCGAGCGTTTGTATCGAGATGCTAAGCTCGATACGAAACCCAACCGAGGATTTGAAGACGGCATGTCGAGCATTTGTGTCGAGCTACCAAGCTCGACACAGCCCTTGGAGAACTTCTTTAGCAGCGTATTGGGCTGCATATCGACCTAGGGCTGCATATCGACCTAGCAAGCTCGAAAGGCTGCGCGATTTTTCAGCTTTAAATCGGGTCAATACCCGGTTTGTTCCGGGTTGACCCGGTTCGTCCATTGTTCACTATAAATACTAAATGACCTAAATTTTCCTAAGTATCTTTTAATCTTTTATTCTTGCTTAGAAAACCTTCGTCTTTGGTTTCTAAGTGATTTTGTAAGACATTTATTTGAGTTTATGCAATTTAGTACTTATCTTTCTTAATCTTTCATTCTCTATCTCTCTAATCATGTTTATCTTCATCTCTTTCATAGGATTTGAGGGTCTAATCATGATTAGTGAGTAGTTTCATTAGGATCTAGGGATGGGTTAGATTTAAGGTGTTTTAAAGATTCATCTTGATGTCTAGTGTTAGATCTTCTCATTTCCCTCCTTATTTAGTGTTCTAAATGTTAGTTTAGCCATGATCAAGATAAAACTAGGCCTTAGGGAATTTTCCACCCACAAGGTGTTTGTTAAAATTCCCCAACCAACTAAACAAGGGATTTACATTCCTAACTCATGAAAGTGATTGTCTAGGGTGTTTATTAGTAATATAGAACTGTTTCATAATGCTTGTTAGCTTCCTTTTCACAAATGAGAGTTTGTTCTTGATTAGGATGATTAATGAAGGGATTAGTGCCATGAAATTGGATTAGTCTTGTTTTTGAGTTCTATGCTTAGGGATTAGCATATATTGTGATTGATTGACATCAAAGATTGGTTCTTGGAACACCTTAGATTGGTAACCACATCTTTGGATTCATTTTAATCATTTGATAATCTCGTTTAGTAGTTAATTAGCTCTTGATTTGCTTGATTAGTGCCTTTATTGCTTAATTAAGGTGTTAGTCACTTTTGTTTGGTTTGTTTGATCACTTAGGTTGTTAGTTAAATCTCAAAACTTTTATGCTTGCTTAGATTAAGGACTTTTATGCATTCATATTGTCAAAACCATACCCATATGGATTGATCCTCAAACACTACAATGACATGAGTGGGGCTTGAGTAATTTTTTAAGAACAAGGAAAAATCCTCTTATCACCAACACTAATAAATGTAAAGAGTTAGTTGACCGGAATTGGAGTCTAGATAGTTTGATTTTCATATAACGGCATCGGGATTAGCATTAAAAGAACTATAGTAAGAATTTTATAGGCTGATTTTTGGTTGATGTCGTTCGATGGTTATTGTTTGAAATGACGGTCTCCGAATATTGTTAGTTCCTGTGATTTTTAAATTCATTTCCGACTTTAATCTATATTTTGTTTGAGGACAAATAAAGGATTAAACAGGGGGGAGTTGATAACACCCGTTTTGTACCACTTTTATGCATGATTTCATCATCTTTTGCAGGTACTTTAACATGGTTTTCAAGTGATTTATTCACTTTATAGTTTGTAGTTTTAAAAGTCTCATTAGGTACTTTAGACGAAAAATATTCAAAATGGAGCAAAAGACTCGTTTTGAGAACATGTGTAAGATAACAGAAGTTCAGCACCAGACAAAGGCCTTTCCATATCTTGATCAAGCTTATTTTTGGATATAAGATAGGCTGATCTACCACCTTTCACATCAAATTATTTGAAGACAATCTGATGGTTAGATCTCAAGTTACACGAAGCACAAGAAGGTCTGACAAAGTGTCTCAAGGAAAATTCACCCGCAGTCGGCCAGAAGCCTTTTCGTGGGTCCTCCACTGCCCGGCTACCTGTCAAACATGATTTCACCCGCAGCTGAGAGGTCAAGCTGCTGGACAGGTCCACACGGCCCACTTCAAGCCCGTTTGCATTTTTATGCTGTTTCTCGCCACAAAAGCCCAAAGCCAACCTAAGAGACGTGAAAACCAATAAGAGTAAAACACTCTTAGGGCTTCACAAACCACGTATTACACATCCTTTTGATCACTACACAGTCCCAACCGCACAAGAAGAGAGAAGATAAGCGAGGGCGGGGGGGGGGGCTGCCATAGCTCTCATGTCCTAGCGTTTATGACAATGCTATTAAACACATATAATAGCGTTTATCGTGAGCTAGGAATGTCCATTTTTCTTGTAATGTTGATTTGTTTTGAGTTTTCAATGCGAATGTGATGATTTATTTTTTGAAAACCATTTTCAAACCATGAACATAATCACAGTCGTAGGACGAATAGTGACCAATGTACTTTTACACTATTTCCTAGTAACAGCTCTTTCAAGATTTAGTACTAAACTAGGCTATAGCTAGAAACCTTGCGATGCGACATCCCTGAGAATTTCACTATAAAAGTTTCAATGGAAATAATACACTAACTCTATTTTATTTTATTTTAATTTGACATTAATTTTTTTGTCAAAGGTTTTAGGCAGACGAAGAACCAAATGTTCAGGACATCTTATCCTTTTTCACCACTCTATTGTATCTGAACGGCCAATTATTTTTAGTTGGTACATTCCCCCGAACCCTTAGCCATCTTTCAAACCTCATGCATCTCTCTTGTTTTATTATGTGCAAAAACGCCGGAGAGAGAGGAAAGATACGGTTTTTAATCACTCAAGACGGAAGACTAGACGGTCAAGGCACGGAAGTATAAACAAGGAGAATAACCAACTTATATCTCAGAAAACTCGAGAGAATTATAAAGTTCGGTGCTCCCTATGACTTTACTTCAAAAGGCAATTTCCGTTTCAAAAAAAATATAAAAAAAAAATAAAAAATGGGAAGGAAAAAAACCTAAAAAGAGTTTTAGTTGGCCAAAACATAGAGGCAAAGCATGGTACGTTCGAGAGAGTTTAGAACGCCATCAGTTTCATACCCCAATGAAAAATATAAGTTTGGGGGGAATGGCAACAAAGATACCAAAGAATGAGGAATTCGCGGCAGTACTTATGCGAAGAAAGTGACTGAAAATCGTAAATCTCAACAGTTCCACCTTCTCTTGTTGGTTTGCATAATATCTCGCATCCTCGTTTTCAGAACATGTGTAAGATCAAAGAAGTTCAGCACCAGATAAAGGCCTTCCCATATCTCGATCAAGCTGATTTTTAGATAAAAGATAGGCTGATCTACCACATTTCATACCGAAATTATTTGAGGACAATCTGATGGTTAGATTTCAAGTTACACAAAGCACAAGAAGGCTTGACAAACTGTCTCAATGAGAATTCACCCGCAGTAGAGATGCTCATCGACTTGCCAGAAGCCATTTCGTGGGTCCTCCAGTGCTCGGCTTCCGGCCAAACATGATTTCACCCGCAGCTGAGAGGTCGAGCTGCTGCACAGATCCACACGGCCCACTTTATAGCCGTTTGCATTTTTATGTCGTTTCTCGCCACAAAAGCCCAAAGCCAACCTAAGAAACGTGAAAACCAATAAAAGTAACACTCTTAGAGCTTCATAGACCATGTTTTACACATCCTTTTGATCACTACACAGTCGCAGCCGCACAAGAAGAGAGAAGACAATCAAGGGGGGGCATAGCTCTCGATGTCCTAGCGTTTATGAAAATGATATTAAACACATATAATAGTGTTTATCGTGAGCTAAGAATGTCCATTTTTCTTGTAATGTTGGTTTATTTTGAGTTTTCAATGCGACTGTGATGATTTATTTTTTGGAAACCATTTCCAAACCGGGAACATAATGACAATCTTATGACGTATACCGACCAGTGTACTTCTACACTATCTCCTAGTAAGCCCTTTCAAGATTTAGTACTAGACTAGGCTATAGCTAGGAAGCTTGCAATGCGACATCCCCCGAGAATTTTACTCTATAAAAGTTTCAATGGAAAGAATACACTACCTCTATTTTATTTTATTTTAATCCGACATTAATTTTCTTGTCAAAGGTTTTAAGCAGAAGACGAACCAAATATTCAGGACATCTTATTCTTTTTTCACAACTCTGTTGTATCTGAACGACCAATTATTTTTAGCTGGTACATTACCCGAACCCTTAGCCATCTTTCGAAACTCATGCATCTCTCTTGTTTTATTATGTGCAAAAACGCCTAGAGAGAGAGGAACAATACGGATTTAGTCACTGAATACGGAAGACTAGATGGTTAAGGCACAGAAGTATAAACAAGGAGAATAACCAACTTATGTCTCAGAAAACTCGAGAGAATGGTAAATTTTCGTGTTCCCTATGACGAGATAATGAGAGCTAACCACCGGCGTTCAAGATCTGATCTCCTCTCCTTCTAAACGGCGTTGCCCTCGTCGTCTTCGGGAAGTTTCGGTTGCTGTCCTTCGCCAGCGCTACTCACCGGTCTCTGCTCTTCCTCCTTCTCTGTAATGTTCAACCGGCGCATAGCTTTTCCGATCTGGCCGGCTGGTACCCTGCGTTGCACTTGGCAAGTCACTTTCCTCCCAATGGGAGAGATCTTTACCACTGCCTGTCTCCTTTGGGGATAGATATGTACGACCATCTCCACCTTCTCAGCCGTTGGCCGAGAACCCTACCTCCATGGTGCAATTTCGCTTCGTCCGCCTAGTTTCAGTCTTATTCCTCACCGGCGAAGGGACAACGGGACAATATGTTCATGTCGACTTCACTATGATCTTAGTCTGGCGGTGTATAATCTTGGATCTGGCCCTCACTATGTCTGTAACGAGCTCTGCCCCTAATTTTTTAGCATCAAAGCTGCTCGGGTATTTGATAACGTTTTTCTCCTTTTGGGAGATAATTTGGTTACCCTCTTTCGTCTTCAAGAGAGACGGTTTTTCTCCGGTTTCCTCACCACAGAATCTCTGCAATCTTCTCACTGATTTGTCTTCTTATGTAGCGGTCTCTACGGGGCCAGAAGAAGCATACATATTTGTTTTTACGAAATTTGGAGGTAGGAGTTGTGTTTCAACGTCACAAGATAATGTGGCTATCGGTTACCCATCCGGCAATGCTGGAAACTCTTCACAAACGCATCTTAGCTTTGGTTTTGATTCGCTGTTAGTCTTCTGTGAAGAATCATCTGATGATCGATCTATTTTCTGCTTTATGTCTTGTAGTGATTTAAGAGGATGTTTAATTCCCTCCTTTTGTAGTTCGAAAGTTTAAATTTTAATGAAGCAAATGTTTTAAAACAATCTATTTATAGGTCTTTAACTCTCCAAATGCGGTTTAGGGGTTCTTTGCGAGAAAAAAAAACAATTTTCAACCGGGAAAAGGAAACGGACTTGGGCATGGACGAGAGAAGCTGGTTTGCAGATAGTGGAAAGCTGGCTGCGGATGCGGCGTTTGGAGGTGCAACGAATGGACTTTGTGCCTTGGCTTGTCATTGCACTTCCTTCTTATTTGAGGCAGTTGGAATGGTCTTCAATAAATTTGACTGTGTTGAGATAAAACCGCTGGATCGTCCTCAAACCACTTCCATATAAAAGGTAGTTCATCACTCTAACTCGTGTCCAAAACTGAGTTTGATCAAATGGTGGAAAAGTCTCCATCGGATGCCAAACTTTTGATAGTCTGAATTTGTCTAAAAAAGGTTTGCTTCATATTATATTCTTTTTGCCCTAAAAACCTGGAAAGAATAAATACTAATGGTTTCTTTTACAGATTGGTCATAATAGTTTATTTTATTTACAACACTTAGGTATAATTTTTTTTCGACAAATATATTATTTTGTTTCTCCGATAACTGTGTTATATAAATTTATAAGTTTTGGAATGCAAATATTAAATGAACACGAAATTGCCTTCATTAATCCATGTTGGATAAATATCATAATTGCTTTAGTGAACACGAAATTGCCTTCATTAATCCACCATATATAACACAAATAAAACTAAAACTAACCAAGCATTAGAATCATACTCTGTTGATTAAGGAGCTTTTAGATTCGAAGGTTGGGAGTTCAAACTAAACTTAGAAGAAAAAAACATATTATAAGATGTGGTTCTCTCTTGCAAAAAAAAAGAAAAGAAAGATGTGGTTCTCTACTTTGAGGACATGTAATACATCGGTCAGCAATTTTGTAACGGCTCGGATCCGACCCATTTGAATAAATTTAAATGAATTGATTTGGCTTCCTATGTTATCAAAGTACACTTATCTTTTCTGGTCACTTACCTCGAGAGAACTCCAGAGTTAAGCGTGTTTATGCTGGAGTAGAACTATGATGGGTGACCTTCTGAGAAGTTCTCTGCGGAACCGTGTGAGTGAGGCCAAAACACACATAAAGGTTGTGTGGTGATTGCAGGGTCAGTAAATAAGTCGGTCGGGCCATCGAGAAAAATAATGCACCAACCGTTGGACAGGAGCGGGGGGTCTATAGCCCGGAAGAAGTGTGTGGCCTCGCTGGTAGGGACGGTCGGAACGTTACAAGTGGTATCAGAGTCAAGGGAAGTCAAACTGGTTATGTCACAGAAGACTGTTTTGTGGTTTGGGGATTAGGATTCACACCGGCGGGATCAGAATTCTGGGACGAATTTCCATTAAGTGGGAGAGAATTGTAACGATCCGGGTCCGGTCCATTTGAATAAGTTTAATTGAATTTATTTGGCTACCTATGTCATCAAAGTGCACTTACTTTTTCCGGTCACTTACCCCGAGAGACTCTAGAGTTAAGCGTGTTTATGCTGGAATAGGACTAGGATGGATGATCTTCTGGAAAGTCCTCTGCAAGTGAGGTCAAAACACGGATAAAAGTTGTGTGGTGATAGCAGGGTCAGTAAATAAGTCGATCGGACTACTGAGAAAAATAACGCACCGACCGTCGGATAAAAACAAAGGGTCCACATCCCAGAAAAGGTGTGGAGCCTTACTGGTAAGAACGATGGGGATGTTACAAATTTTTTAGTCAACAAAAAGATATGAAGCTAATCATGTAATTACCATCATTAGAATAAGAAAAGAACAAAATAGAAATGTCGGTAAAAATTATTATCATATTTGAATTGATTTGTTGAATTTAATCTATTTGGTAGTTAAAAAAAAATTGATACCATCTAAAAAAAATAATCACATATTTTATAGTTTGTTTTTTAATAAATATAAGTATATTTCATAACTATTTTTAATAAAATAACAGAAAATAATCTAAATCATATCAGTATATTTGTTTTGGATAAATTTCGTTATTTAAGAGGTAAGTATCCTATAAAATAAGAAATAGCGTCAGAATCTGAGAACTGAAATTTATATTTTAAATTGTGAATTTTAGAGAAAAAAAAATAGTAATAATTAAAAAGTTATATAATTTTAAGATTAATTTTTAAAATTTATGATAAATTTAAAAGTATTGTCCTTTGTAATTTTTTTACAAGACTTACAGTATTGGTTGGAACAAATATTCACATTTACAGTGGGATTTGTGATCGATCTTCCATATTTGGTGAACGAATTTCATTTATTTAGCTGCTGAACCTACAATATATAACCTTATGGTTATGGGATGCAACATAACATCTTATTTTTTATTTTTTTACTTTCTCTTAGTAGAAAATATAATTTTTTTTCAACAAGCATGAGAGAAATAAAAGAAGAGTGTAAGCATGTGGGTCCGGTGAATATTGTTTTACCTTTTTTTTTTTTTTTGAACATTCCATGTTGCCTTTTTTCTTCTCTCACATTTGTTAATCCTCCTCCTAATCTGTTTTTTCTTTTTTTCTTTTTTTCTTTTTTTTTCCTTCCCTACTCTTTCATATTTTCTCCGTTTCATAAAGAGTGTCATTTTGCCTCTTGATTTTTGTTTCACAAAAAGTGTCATTTTATGTTTTCAATGCAATTTTTTAAACTAAATCTCAGTTTTATCCCTATTATTAATTAGAGAGAGAAACTGATTTAGTATATTAATAAAGGGCATAAAAGAGATTTACAAGTTTTCAGATCGCTATCAAAACATTATTTGCTATCAAAACCTTAGTATGTTAGTCTTAAATATATTTTGATTCTATGGATTCAATCTTTTAATATATTATTGTGGTTGTTGTACATTTGGAGTTCGTTTTTAAGGATAAAACTTGGAGTTATATAATATCCCAAAGGGACAACGCATTCTTACTAAACTACACTACACAGTACTTTTAAACTCATATTTTTATGTTCTTGCTTTTGTTAAAGACTTACGAGCTGAAATACAAAATTCATTTGCTACCATATTTCCCTCCAAAATCAATATAAAATCCATTCATTTCATTCATAGTCTCTAAATTTTATTTATTATCAAATAGTCATTCGATCCTCTGTTTTCAAAAGATAAATTCGAACCTCTCATTATTCATATTTACAAATATTTGATTGTTAAGATTTATGCAACAAAAGTTTGGGACTAGAAAGAGACAGCTAGGCAAGTATTATACCAACACAGAAAATTCCTTTGGCGGAGCAAACTTATCACGCCCAAAAGAACTCCTTCGATCCCACGAAAATGGGTCAAGAGAGTAGGTTATGATGAAGATGTTTACTGCAAGGTCCACAAAATAAACAGACACAATAAAAAAAATTACTGAAAGTTAAGAAGGATACTCGTTGAGAAGTACCTTGTCGCGATTTCAGAGACCTGGTTTTGCCACGTTTTTGGACATGTTTCACAGAAGAGGCATGGACACCAAAAACGATAAATTTTATTCAACAGGATTATCCTAAAAAAACAGTCAATTCGTTCACACGTTCACGTGAAGAACATCACAAGTAATAACTTTCAGTGAAAGAGACACCCAAGATCTAAACAGACCACACGATAACACTCTTGTTATAACCATGAAAATAAGATATTTTGAGATCGCAAGAGTCCTGGTTGACATTAGAAGCACATTATTCGAGACTTTGAATCGGATGAATATCATGAGTATATAGTCACCTCGAACGACTAATCGGATTCACCGGGAGGATAGTAGCCACGGTTTGTTCAGTATACTTGTCGAGATCAACGACAAAAGAAGGATCATGATTTTATTGTAGTTTTCTGTATTAAATTCTTCTATCCATGATCATTTATACAAGAGTTCATTCTTTTTTTCTTTTTTTTTGTCAACAAGCGTCCATATATTAAATAAATTTGAGTTAATAGATTCAGGATCGGTAGATCCCGTCTCTCTTAACCGAGTGTGCCTTACATGAAAAAATATAGTTCCTCGTGCTCTCGCCCTTTTAGCAAGGGTATCGGCACGGACATTTTTGCTGCGAGGGATAAAACGTACAAGACATTCCACGAACGAATTCCTAAGAGAACACAAATAATCTAACTCTGATCTAAATGCTGGCCAGTCCACGGGTTCTTCGATCATCTGAATCAAGTTGGAGCAATCTGTCTCGATACAAACTCTTTGTAATCCTCTATCTCTCAAGCATGTCATTGTCCAAATTAGCCCGTCCATCTCCGCATGTAGAGCTGACAGGCTTCTTCTGCATCCTTGTTGTTCAGTGGTGGTGTGTCCCCTTGTGTCTAACAGATACCACCCAAGTCCACTAACCGATCCATGATCGATCCAAGAGGCATCAATCTGACAAATCGGGATTCGGGGATCACAAGCATCTCCTCGGATTCATCGGGTACCTCTGCGCCTTGCCTTTCCTCTTTCTCCTCGTCTATCTCCTTTTCGTTTGCTTTCCGCCAACTTTCTGCTTCTATAGTAGCATGTTGCATGGTATCCAAAGGTGATACAGTTTTCCCATTGAAGACTTTATCATTTCTTACCTTCCAAATAAACCAGAGGATCCACGGGAAAATATCCCTTTGAGGAGCGGAAAACTCATTTTCTTTAATCCTCCAAAATAGGAAATCCATGTTTCCATATAAAGATAAGCTCGGAAAGCAATCCGGAAGGGAGTTCATTCTTATTTAGATACATCTAATTAAACTAACTTACCAAAATATACAAAGGAATATATATATCGTAATAGCACATATCAAATAAGACATGATGTTATCTGCATCGATGCATGTACGTACATATTTCAATTATATATGTTTCACTTAGGAAGTACCGTTGCGTATATATACTTAAATGCTATTGCGCCATTAGAAGCTATCTAGTTATGTTTATCTCCCTTGGTTACACTGAATTGAATTGATTACAAATGTTGGGAGACCTCGAGATTGGCCACTATCACTAAGACCATCTCCATGATTTATTTTATTTTTTACTTTATAAATAAAAAATTTCAAAAATAGAGAAAGAATTTTTTTAATGGTTATCTCTTTTTCTACTTTAAAACAAAAATATTTTATTTTTATTTAGTTATTATTTTTTTAATAAACTTTTTACTTTACAAATATACAAATTTTATCTATTTATTTTGTATTTTTAACCAAAATGAAATACAATTATGACTTTATTAAAATTAAAAGTTTAGCACACAAATAAAATTTCATTACATAACTAGTTATTGCTATTATAATTTTACTATAAAGTAATATATATAATTTTTGTTTAGTTACAAAATAGAAACATATTAAAATTAAGGGAATTTGTTTTTTTTTTTTAACAGGGCTTCAAATTTAAAAACAAATTAGGAGAATATTTTGTAATTAAAAAAATTCGACTCTAGAAATAAAGATCTTTATGTATAACTCTAAATTTAAAGTTATATAGAGAAATCTCTAATTTTTATAGTAGAATATAAAATACCATTGAAAATGATATTACTTTAAAAATAGAGTTTACAGATAAACAAAATAAAATCTCATTGATCGCCATATTTGATATATCAACAACAACCATAAAATTGTTTAAACAACTCTCTAACTTATCTTTCGATCAACAATTCAATCCAAAATTGTGAATCAGGTTCTTCAAATATTTTAGTAATTTTTCTAGGTCTGGTTGCATTAACTTTTTTTTTGGTGGTAATTGCAATTTGGCAAACGAGTATGTGGAGCTTTAATGAAGCTTATAGTAAAGTGATCTCATGTTTTTTTTTTTTTTCGAAAAAAGTGATCTCATGTTCTTCACAAACACTTCATTAATGCATGATTAAATGATGTCGGTGACAGAGATGAAGGCAAAAGCTCGTGATGTTGCTGTTGCCACAAACGACATCTCGAAGAAGACCTAACACCCAATGATAGTGACATGATCAATCTGTCGCAGTGTCGCTATCCAAGTTGCAATTGTTGTCTTGAAGGCGGCCTTATCATACACTCCACATGTAGTCTTCCGATGATTGACTCCAATTCTTTTTTTTTTAATTCGCCTGAGAAAAGGCCATACACAATGGACCCATATAAAGGGTTTGAAAGCGTTACTAAACAGTTGCGATACGATTTATATCGTTTTAATAGTTATCAATTACAAAAGCTGTATAGAAAGCGTTACTAACAATATTACACTCAGCTTTTTTGTACCGCTTTTGTTTACAGTTTGTTTTTACAGCTTTTAACTATTTCATAAGCACTTATCAATTTTAGCTTACCTTTAAAAGATTCAGCTTATCGCTAAAACTCTCGTACCGTTTTAGGTTACCAATCGGACCCAAAATCAAGAACTAAATGAAACGTTAAAAGAAAAAAAAAATTAGGAACGATAAAAAACGATTGGTCAACTGTATAATATGGTACTACTATGGTAAAAAACGATTGGTCAACTGTATAAAACGATTGGTCAACTGTATACCATTCACGTATATTAGAGGAAACAAGAGAAAAAAAGAAAGAATTTGGAACGCTACAGTAAAAGTGGACCAGATTTTGTGAAGGAAATACGTGATTCACCTTCCACAGTAAAAAAGCTGCATATTTGGTGTGTTCGTAATGTGTGATAGGTTATTTTTATATAAAAAAATCTGTATTATAGGTTTTTAATAATTAGATTTTTTTGACAACACAGTATTGATCAATTTAAATATATTCAGAATATAAATTGTTTCAAATAGTAGAAAAAATATAGTTACAATTAAAAAATATTATATATGTACTGTATTTTGAATTTCAAAATAAACAGAAAAATTTGCAAATATTAAATTTTAAAAATCAATACAACTTTTTAGAAAATTTATAAATGAAAAATGCAAACTCTCGTAATTTTAAATTTAATATAAACTATTATAATACAATATTATGTAAATTATTTTATCTAAAATTAAAACTTTGAAACAAAGATATCATATTATTAAAATTATTATTTTCTATCATTGGTAATCCATTTTTACCATTAAATATATATTTTGAATCGCTTGATCCGTCTGATGTGCACTTATTCAGTTTGATCCGTCTGATCCACACTTGTTCCGCCTGATTCGCCTGCTATGTTTGATCTGCACCGTTTAATACGTTTTCTCCATTCGAAATTAAAGTATAATTTATTGAAGTTCTTCTTCGCTTGTTCCAATAAAAAAAAAATGTATCCTCTTTATATATAGTTTTTTCCTAGTACCTGAAATTATCATTTTAAAAATATATATAAAGTTATTATTTGGGTCAAAATATTAATATACTAGGTTTGGATTTGCATTAGTGCGGGATTATAATTTTAAAATAGTTTTTAAATATTTGCTATTAGTAAAATAGTTATTTTAAAATTTATATAAGTTTTAATAAAACCATTTCATTATGAAACACCATATAGTTTACATAATTATAAAATATCGATATATGTTTTTGTAAAATAAGAATATGGGTTAGTCTAATATTTGTATCATAATTGTTTGGGATAAATTTTGTCTTTTTAGAGTACAAATCTCCTACAAAAAGAGAAGTGCGTAATATTTATAATGATATCGATATATATTTTTAGTTTCTTCATGTCTCTAACTCCCTGTTACATCAATATCAAATTGACTTACTATCATTGACACTAAACCGAGAAACAAAACAACATAAAGAGTTCAAGTCGTGTACTAAAAGTTGAAAGTTCAAGATTAAATGATTCTATATATTTTTATCTAGGAGTCGATATTTTATATATATTTTTGGCCTGAAAATCGGGATAGAAGGAACTGGAATCGATGGGAATAAGGTAAGAGTGGCTGGAATTAGATCTTACAAATGGGATACTTTGGGTACTCTTTTGGGTATCAGATCGGATCAGATATTATTCGGTATCTGAATTATATTAAAAATTACTTCTGATCGGATATTTAATGGTATCAGATTAAATATTTTCAGGTCGATAGTAGATCAGGTTTTTAGATCTGAGTAAAATGCTTATTTTTAGAAAAAACTGACCAGAAAATTATCGAAAAATGAGATGTTTAAATCTTAGAATGAAAAGAATAACTAAATGTTTAGAGACAAAGGTAATATAACACATTTAGCTTTAGAAAAATGCGAACTCCTTTCTCTTTGAAGGGAACAAAATATTTATAAAGACTAACTAATCCAGAGATTAGAAAACGAAATCGTACTTATAGTTTTCGGATCTGATATAAAATCTGTTGAATATTGTTACTCAAAATGTAAAAAAATGTTTTGAATTTGAATATAGAAATAAAAATATTAAAATATATGTCAAAAAGTCTTGGACCAAAATTGACGGAGAGAGAACCAGTGGACGGACAAAAAGTGGAAATTTGCTCCGACATTAAAGTAATAATGAAAAGAGGTATTATTAAAATACCTTAACTAAAAATAAATAAATGAAGTGAGTGATTATGGGGAGGTTCATATCAAAAAAGAATGATTAAGGGGAGGTGGTGGTATAACCGTAAACGCAAAGAGTAGGGAGGACACATGGAGCCACCCTTGTGGTGTCCGACAATTGCTTTTAACAATTCTATGATTTTGCTTATATATGTTCTATATTTATTCGTTTTCTTTTTGTCACATTTATTCAGTTTTTCTATGTATGAGAGAAGTTCACATTTTTGTTTTGTAATGAGTTTTCTATGAAAAAGGTTCACATTTTGTTTTGTAATGTTCTTATATTTCAGGGTAGTGTTGGAAATTTTTTCAGTGGTTCAATAAAATGTTTTCCACTTTAAACTAACTATTGTTAGTTTCTTAAACTATATTTAAATTCTTCACTTATTACTTTTTGCTTATAATATAATTTGATCAAGATATTATTTTGTAAGAGTAAATTTATTGTTGGGTGTATAAATCATTTTTTTGGGTGCAAATATTGTTGGTTTATAAATCATGATCCAATAAAATATGTCTATCGAAGAGGGAAATAGAATTCAGAAAAGTTGAACAACCAGCTCGAGATGAATGATGGAGTCAAACAAACAAATCAAACGTGGATTCAACCCAGAAATGAACACGGGAATCAGTCAAAATATCAACGTAATACAATGAAGAAAAATGGTCAAACCAATATGAATAATAGCAATTAATAGCAAATTAAGTGAAGTATGTAAGGACATTGAACGTAGGCTCGGAGTATAAATCAAGAGAAAAAAAATAAGATAAAAACAACGCATTCTTACTACACCATATTGCACACTACTTTTAAATTTACCACGATGCGCGGATTTTTAATTTAATTTTAATTTTAAATAATATTTTTTAAGTATTATTGATTTTAATTTTTTTAACTATTTTTATTTTCTACTTTTTTTTATGATACGCGTAATCTCTTTCATATATTATTTTATTAATCTTTATTTATTCTTTAATTTTATATTCTTTTTATTTGTCTAAATCTTAATATTATAATAATTTTTAATTTTTCAATTTTTCAATATATCCTTTTTCATTGAATATTTTATTGCATCTTACGATTTTATAGGTTGGAATTAACTTCTAAATTTATTGATATCATAATTTTTTTCACTTATACTAAAGCTTCACAATTCTAATTTATTTGAAAATAAGAATTAAATCACTTAAAAATAGAATGATATATTTAACATTATGTATTAGATAAGATTTATATATTTACTACGTTTTTAAATTAAAATTGAATTTCATCTAATTATAATATTTTTTTAAATAGTTTATTTCAAAATTAATGGTTTTTATGTATAGTTCATTGTACATATGGTAATGTTTATTTATGGTAATGTTTATTTATGTTACTTTTTTTTTATAAAAACAATAATTGCTTATATACTTTATACATGTACAAAAATAAATTGGAGATTGACAAATAAGAAGAAGCTGATGTGTCATCTTCTAGAGAGTCACTTTCATCTATTATAGTATAGATAATGATTTGTGGTTTGTTAATGTGTTATTTATATATACCGTTCTAAGAGTATGAGGTTGTAGACAAAAAAATGTGTTATTTGTTTATTCTTTTCAATATTTTTGTGTGTTGAATATGTTATTTATTATTTCTTATACCGTAATAATTGACATTTTATTAAATACATAATAGAAGACACAATTTAATCTGAAAGAATAAAAAATTAAAAATTGATATTGTTTATAATTATGTTTAGTCTATATATTTTTATCATATAAAGTTGGATGCGTTTAAATTAGTAATTAACATGATCACGACACGTGGTAAGTGAATCAATCAGTTTTTAATACGTGTCGCGAATATAATATATTAAATAGGTAAACTTTAAATTGATGAGTAGTTAGATTTTAATAAATAAACGAGTGTTAGTATGTTATCAATTAATAAAAGAAAAATAAAAACAAAATTAAATGAGATTAGGTTCAATTTAAGAAAAGATAAGCTGAAACATTATTCCTAAAAAAAATTTTTAACTTGATATTGTACAATCTAGTAATTTGTTAGGTTGATAGGGTGTTCATTGAATTTTTTTTATTTTTAATTCTATTATTTTTATTTAAAATTTATTTTGTTGTTTTATTATAAAATTGTAGTTTTTATTATATCAACATAGTTTTCTATGCCTTTCACTATTATTATAGGAAATTTCGCAAACTTTGTCAAGAAAAACTCATGGTATAATGGATAAAACTGTTGATTTTTATTGAGAAAGTTGTGGGTTCAAATCTCCTTAAATGTGAGGGAATAAAAATATTTTGTTTGATTCGCATTTAATGGAACTGAAACAAAATTAAAAAAAAATAAACAGTGAATGACACGTGGCATGCTCTTGTATGATGATATGATATCATCAATGGAGTGCCTTTTCTCTTTCATATAGTAGATTTTTATTTGTTCTTACTCTTATTAAATGCTTCTGAACTGAAATAATATATTCATTTACTATCATATTTCACTCCAAATTCAATACAAAATCCATATATTTCATTCATAGCCTCCAAATTTTTGTTTATATTCAAATAATTATTGGGTTTTTTGTTTCCAAAATATAAATCTAATCTCTCACTATTCATATTTACAAATATTTGATTATTGAGATTTCTGCATCAATATTTCTATAAAATGATAGTTTTACTTTTATCTTACATTTAAAATTTATCATCTATCTGATTTCGGTGTTGATTGGCTCTTCCGCTACCACACGCAAACACAACTTTAGCGGATAACAACGGTTGTTAGCGTTTGACAACAAAACGCTTTCTAACGCTCTGTGCCGTTCCAGATCTCTCAAAATCAAAAGCTTATTCCTTCGAGCGTATGCAGTTGCGCACATTGCAGATAGGAAAAAAAATCATTTATAACCAAGATATATATAATTATTTTTTTAAAAAAAAATAAGACTTGTATTTTATAATCACGAACTATATAAACAAAAATTTGATACTTTAAAATAATATTCACTAATCACCTATCATAATATATGATCTCTAAGCGAAAAACAATTTGATAATTTTTTCCTCAATCACTAATACATGTCAACTAAAATTTTATAAATCTAACCTTAATCTCCACAAAATAAACAATTTTCTATTGAAATCATAATCTTTATCCAAATTAAAAAAAAATTAAGAAATAAATGTAACTAATATATACATATTATTGTTTATGGTTTTTCATTATTAATTATGTTGAACTAATGATTTTTATATTTTTCGTAATAATATGATTTGAATGTTTTTTATAATTATAAAATGTGTTTATATTGTTAATTTATTGTTTAACCGGTACTTCATCTGCAAGTCAACCAGTCATAATTATTCCGCAAACGCATCTATTTCTAACCAGTGCACCAGTCGTACGAATCGTTCACAACGCTTGAAATCGCAACCATCCGCTTTCACAAACTCCTGCATCCGATGTGTTTAAACCAGTCAGCCATTTAGATAGCAACAATACTAAGTACACCTTACGAATATTTTATCCAAAGCCTAGCTAATTTATACAATTAAGCCAATCGTTTCTATTTTAAGGAAATGTATGTTATGCCATATAGTCTATAATGTATTTCTTCTTTTGTGAGTTGTTACAGTCTAAAGACAAAAGTCCTTTGATATTTATAGCCAAGTCAAGTGAAATATTGAAATGTATATGTAAGAAGAAAAAGAGAGGGACAATAAAAGAGTTGTTTAGTTTGGGAAACAAAAATCTCACCACAACTCGAAACACTAGCACTAGTTTTGTACCCAACAATGCATAATATTTCACATTCAAAGAAGAGATTGATTGTGAAAGTTGTATAGCTGTACGTATGATGTCCATATTACAGTTGTAAGCCATTACAAATTAACAATTCCATTCTTACAAAAAACCCAAAAAAAAATGGAAAGGTCCGAGAAGCTTGAAATAAAAGTAGAATTTTAAAACTTCAATTATCGTAATAAAGAAGAGAACATCCCAACAAAGAAGTCATCCTTATATAAAGCCACCCACACCCCTTTAGCTTCTCTCACCATCATCCTCTCTCTCTCTCTCTGTCCAAACACAACAATGGCTGTTTCTTCATCTCCATGGGCTCTCATGGCTCTGTTCCTTATGGCTTCCTCTACGGTAATGGCGATTCCTCCACGGAAGGCCATCGATGTGCCATTCGGCCGTAACTACGTCCCAACTTGGGCTTTTGACCACCAGAAGCAACTCAATGGCGGTTCTGAACTCCAGCTCATCCTCGACAAATACACTGGTACATTCACTATTAAGAGATTTATGGTCCGAAGCATAGGCAAGAGAAGTCATAGCTTTGGACCTCAATTTTTTAAAGCAAAAAAGTGTTGGATAATTTATTACATTGATTAAAAAAAACATAGGGAAAAGGCACAATTTCTTAATTTTGCGCAAAGTTTCCGAAAATGCTGGACCGACATAGAAGAAATGAGAGCTATAATCACTATGTTTTTTTTACATAGATCACACAGGGACAGGGTTTCAATCAAAAGGGTCATATTTGTTCGGACATTTCAGTATGCATATAAAGCTGCCGGCTGGTGATACCGCCGGAGTTGTCACAGCTTTCTATGTAAGTCTCACTAATACAACATAGATCTCAAATTTAAATGATTAAAATACAAATCGACCAGCCTAGCGATTCGTACTTGTCATTACTAATCCAAATCTAATGATAATAATGGGGAATATTAATTTGTGAAGCTTTCGTCAACCAACAACGAGCATGACGAGATAGACTTCGAGTTTCTTGGGAACAGAACAGGACAACCAGCGATATTGCAGACGAATGTGTTCACAGGAGGAAAAGGGAACAGAGAACAACGGATCTATCTCTGGTTCGACCCTTCAAAGGGTTATCACACTTACTCCATCCTCTGGAATCTCTACCAAATTGTGTATGCAATCTCTATCCTCATTACTTACATTACACTTACGTGTATATTATATGTTAAAAGTTGTCAGGTTTAATATGGTCCTACTAGTAATTATTATTTCTTTTTCATATCCTGTAGCAATTTTAATTATTATTATAATTTCTTAACCTCGGGCGTGACCCAATCTTGATCTTATAAAAAGTAGTGGGGTCTTGTAAGATTTTTCACAGAGACATTTGAGTCAAAAGGTCAAAAAAAGTTCAGCTTTTTGATTTTTTCTAATGTTTAAATGAGCTAGCATAGGGTGGATAGGTTAGTGACTCACTCAAACCTTTTCATGTGTCCTAATGTGGGGTTTCCAATTTAAACCGAGTCATGTGTTTAAACCGGTATGGTTAACTAAAACCGGTTTAATTTGAATTTTCTTTATCAGGTTCTTTGTTGACAACATACCAATTCGTGTGTTCAAGAACGCTAAGGATTTAGGAGTTCGTTTCCCATTCAACCAACCAATGAAGTTGTACTCGAGCCTTTGGAACGCAGATGATTGGGCCACGAGGGGAGGTTTAGAGAAAACCAATTGGGCAAATGCACCTTTCATAGCATCCTACAGAGGATTCCACATCGACGGTTGCCAAGCTTCTGTGGAGGCCAAGTACTGTGCGACCCAAGGGCGCATGTGGTGGGACCAGAATGAGTTCCGTGATCTTGACGCCGAGCAATATCGTCGTCTCAAATGGGTCCGCATGAAGTGGACCATCTACAACTACTGTACCGACCGGACTAGGTTCCCGGTTATGCCAGCGGAATGTAAAAGGGACAGAGACGTGTGATCTAAAGGGTTTCAATGGATCGGATTATTAATTTATTATAAACACTATGCCTCTGTTCAATGAGATGATATATGTATGTCTGTTGGCGCGTTATGATTATGCTTTGTTTGGCCCTGAATTTACATGTTATTATTCTATTGTTGAGCTATGCTTCTTATAAATTATATATTTTATATGATCTATTATTCTTACATGGTAAAAAAGTGCATTTGGACCATTGAAACTTCACAGGCCGCCTTAGTCTAATTTGAGATAATTATACTTTCTATAACTACAATTTCTATAACTACAATTACAAAATCTAAGAACTTTTAAGCTATACAAAGACTAAACTATCATTTAACTTGTTCAATTCACACCTAATCTTTCTTTTTTTACAAAAAAAAAATTATGATCATCTATTTTCGTCGCAACAATCTGCTACAGCCACCGATTTCACTTTTCCATTAACAATTTTACCAATCCCTTCCGATTCCACCACTTTTTTGACCTTTCGTCTTCGACTTCACCATAATCTCAAATCTGGTAAAGTTGAACCAAATCGATGATAGATTTTGAGGCGGCAAAGGAGTGGCATCTTCATCAACCACAGTTCTTACGAGCTTCGTTTCTTCTTCTTCTCGTCCGCCTGTGGCGAATTCGTTCTCGATGAGAAGATTTCGCCGATCCTGATTTTCCTCTTCTTTCATAACACAGTATGCAGTAAGCTCGAAGCTCTTCATAGATTGGCCCTTGAGTTTGCGATTGGCTACCAATTGTTATCTTCGGTTGTTTCGTGAACGGTACAAGTTCCTTAGATCGGTCTATAAGCATCACTTCATCACTATACACATGGACATATTTTTTTGGACACAATTCGATGGATGATATAAACCTGCTCAAAACCACACACTTTCACTACCAATTCTGGTATTCGGCGTTGACGCTTTTTCATGGAAACTACATCATCAATTCATCCATCCACAAAGCCTAATATACCAATACTCTGTACACATGGATATCGTACTATAGACGGCGATCCCTCTGCACAAATCCATCATACGTTCATCACACTATTCTAGATTTTTATTACTGTTCAAGAAAAAATATGTCACGAGAACGTCCATAAAAAAAAAAACATATCCACAGACTGAATTAAAAGTATTTAATTCCACCTCAAAGTAATCCAAACCCAATAACTCAAGCTTGAACTTCAGAAATTCTACATCAATATGTTGGTTCACTCAAATTCATCGAATATAAAGCAAGTGAAATAGTTATGGTTCAAAATTACAGATAGAGATCTGCATGAACCGCTCTTTAGCCATACACTACCACACAATCTAAGGGATCCACATAGATGCTTTGTTAGTGACAATGTTTTATGGCGAATATCGCTCGTATGGATGATGTAGCGTGGATGCATTTGTATGATCTTACGTGGACACCTAGTGTAACACCCCCGAATCGCTCTATACCCAAAGCCGGCCCGGGAGCATTACATAGGATCGACTGATGGCAGTCCGTTCCGATTCTGAAACGAATTCCACACCAGGACAGTCCATCCTCGGTCTCTCCTTTACCTCCCTGACCACGACCTAAGGCTTTGTAACCAGTACTTTGAGGTATGCTAATATCAGCGGAAGCAAACCCATATTTTTATAGAAACATTTTTATAATTAAAACTAAAATTTCTCTAAAAATCCAAACTGTTTTCAAATGCGGCCTAGTGCAAAAATAAAAGAAAAAACAAATACTACACACTTTCTAAAAATCTGATTTTGCAAAAGTCACGAAATCTACTCCGGTTGTCCTAACGTTCCACTAAGGTTTGATCTAAGGGTTCACCTGCAGGACAAAAATTCGTATAATGAGTAACCTAATGTTACCCAATGAGTCCAAGACCCTCTACGAATTAGATTAGGAAAAAAAATATAAAAGAAACACAAAAAACCCAAAATCCCAAACAAACACAAGCAAATAGCCGAAGCAACAAACAAACAATCCCGACACCCAGACCTATCGCTTCTTCGCCATAATCTTCTCCAAACTTCTTCTTTCCCAAAGCCAGAATCTTTTGACAGAAATGGAAGAAAATTTGTGAAATTACTGCCCAAAATCGAGTTTGAAGACGAAATCGTGGTCGAATCTCGTTCTAATGAGGTACTAATTTTGAATTTCGGGATGATTTTTTTTGGTTTGAGATTGTCATGTTATTTTGTTTTCTTAGATGTATTTAAGGTCACACAAGTAAATTTTATTACAAATGACACACAATTAAGCCTTATTACAAATGGATTTAAGGCCGGGATCGTCTAGTAATAGTAGGAGCAGATCTTCAGGGTGTCTTAGGTTGTGTGAATGTGGATTGCCTGCAAAGATTTTCACATCTTGGACGGATAAAAATCCTGGTCGAAGGTTTTTCGGCTGTGAATTGTATAAGGTATGGAGAACACTGAGTGATTTTGTAATTTATTCATTTGTAAATGAAAGAATTACTCAGATGTTACAGAAAGGTTGGAATATTACTAGCATATTGTACATTTTCTAAACATTACTTAGATATTTTGTGTCATAACACCTTTGATTAATTTGAGATTTTTTTAATTAAAAAATGATTAACAAAAAATAGTTTAATCCACGTCATTAAGATAAAAAAATTAAATTCACGTCATTAACAACAATTATGTCATTAATGATTAAAAGCGAGAGAAATTGAATCGTTCTCTTTTGTTATGGAAAAAAACCTCTCTCTCTCTCTCGGTGATTCCGAAGTCGAACCCTAATTCTGCAGTCGTATCGTCTCTTCCGGCCGCTTCTCTTATCTCCGTCTCATTTCGTCTCTTCTTTACGAACTCGAGCGGGGACTATTCGTTTTCCATTGGTAAAAATCTCTCCTTTTTCACAACAAACATGCTCCGGTAAGTTCGAATATTTTTTTTGATTTTAAACCGTTTAATTGCAAGTGATTCCCGTGATTTAAACCATTTTCTGAAAACTATCGCGGTGATATTAAGGGTTTTTATCGATGCTTATTACAGCTGATTTTCGCCATCGTTGATTTACATATGGTGGCTGATTTGTTAGATCTATTCGATTTGGTGTCTTGTTTATCAATGCATATGTGGCTGAGTTTTTTTATGTTGCGACTGAGTTACAGTTTGCTTTACGGCTGATTTATGGTTTATCAATGCATATGTGGCTGAGTTTGTTTTATGTTACGGATGAGTGACTATTTACTTTACGGCTGATTTATGGTTTATCAATGCATATGTGGCTGAGTTTGTTTTATGTTGCGGCTGAGTGACTATTTACTTTATGACTGATTTATGGTTTATCAATGCATCTGTGGCTGAGTTTGTTTTATGTTGCGACTGAGTTACGGTTTGCTTTACGGCTGATTTACGGTTTGCTTTACGGCTAATTTACGGTTTATCAATGCATGTGTGGCTGAGTTTATTTTATGGTGTGGCTGAGTTATGATTTATACTCTGTCTGATTTAACTTTCTTATCAGGTGGCTAAGGTTATTTCTGAAGAACAAGCAAGGGATTACCCTCCAAGACTTTACGCAGAAGGGGAGGCACCTGATCTGCTTGCACAGTTTCAATCATATATTATGTTCTCCTTGATGCCTATTATGATATGTAAAATATTGGGATTTTGAACATAATCGTTTGTGGCTGATTTAAGGATTTTACAAACATACTTACCGGCTGATTTATAGTCAAGTTACGGCTGGTTTGCTAATATCATCAACAACAGTGTTACAGCTGAGTTACGAAACGAACCCAACCCTAACCGACCCAAATTAATTAATTGACCCAACCCAACCCAACCCAATACTCTTTAATTACCTCTCTTCTTTGACATCGTCTTCTTCAAATTTCTTCTTTCCCAAATTTCTTCTGCTCCAAATCCAGAATTGAGGATCCAATCACGCATCGAGAATCTAATCACGAAGAACAGAGACAAAATCCATCGATTGACATTTTAAACAGGTTTCGATTGTAGATAATCAAAGAGACATATGCATATAAATAATTTGTCTCTGTTGAGTAAGGGTTTTATTTTGGTTTTCGATTAGATGGATTTAAATCCGGGCTCATCTAGTAACAATAGGAGCAGAATTTTTGACGGTCTTAAATTGTGTGATTGTCGATTGCCTCCAAAAAGTTTCACATCTTGTACATATAAAAACTTGGGTCAAAGGTTCTTCGGCTGTGAATTGTACAAGGTATGGAGAAGGATGAGTGATTGTCTGGATCATATTTGATTGTATAACAATCTTATTTGTGTGTCATTAGGAGGGTGGGACAGTTCACTGCAAATACTTTAGGTGGTTTGATGAAGAAGAGGTGAAAGGATGGCCAAAAGGAGCATTGATTCAAGATCGAGATGAAATCCGAGAGAAGAAAAATGTGATCGATCAACTAAGTACAACAATTTTGGAGCTTCGTATAGATTTGGAGAAGCATGAGGTGGAGAAATGTGCAGGAGATGGTGATATACAACAACGATTTGAATTTGGATGGAAAGCAAAGATCTTGAAGTTGTTCTGTATCGGCAATGCATAAGTAGATGTTCTGTTGGCCCTTTGTGTTTGGTTTGTAAGGACATCCCTTATATGATTCATGACTATTTGTGTTTGATTAAGATGTTGTGGTGATTAGATTCAAAACAAAACAAAACTTAAATGCAACTTGCAATGTCATTGCAATCAAAGAGGCTGAAAATTTGACACATTATATAACTTGCAATCCTTAATGTAAGTTTGTCTAGGAATGAAATATAAGTATAGCTTCACAATGTATGGGTATAGGTTTTGGGATTTATCGTTTTGTTGGATAAATTTTAAAAAGTACAAACATGAGCTAATTTCATGATCATTATTCGGTAAAGTGAAAAAAAATGTTAATTACAACTTATTAAAGTGGTTTAATTACATGAATGTATCAAATATTCACATCTGCCATATTCATGGTTTGACCGAGTTATGCCATATTCATGATTTGGCTGAGTTATTCTAACGACATGGCTGATTTAACGCAGATTCATTCGTGGTTTGGCTGAGTTATTCTAACGACATGGCTGACTTAACGCAGATTCATTCGTGGTTTAACTGAGTCGTTTTAGTCAAGTTACGAATGATTTATAGTCAAGTTTAACAATGGAATTCACGGGTATGCTAAAATCAAGTGAAATCAAAAGTCAAAAGAAAAGATGATCATAGATAGAAAAAACACCATTACATAGAAGTTCATAGAGAAGAGACAATACAAGGAAATTTAACAATGGAATTCACTTTCTGAAACCGACGTCATCTGGGCCAAATTCTTTGGAGACATAAACTGGCGGAGTATCATGCGACATATTTTTCATAGCCTTGTTCGAGAACATGTAGCTCAGCTTTACCTGATGGCTCAACTCCTTCAATCCATAGTAATCGAGAACCAACTTCATAGGCTTGTCATGCGTTGTTTCCGCATCTATCTGCACAACTCTACACCTTCTATCGTCGGTGTTAAATACATATTTGTGTTTCTTTATCCAATTACCAGAAACTACAATTTCCGAAACCGGATCCATCATATATCGGAGAAGGATGAACGAAAATGAAGAAGAACGAGGAAGACGATGACGAATTGGATGTTCAAAATTTTAAGTTCTGGATATCTCTGTTGATGTGAAGAACAACGACGACGAGAAAGACGATGACGACGACGAGGAAGACGAAGATGACGTTTCGTATTTCTCTGTTGATGATGACATGAAAATATGCATCCGACATCATTTTTTAATTGATGAAGTGGTAAGTAAGCCACCAAATGAACACGTAAATCAACTGTCTAAAACAAGGCATCAAACAAAACTTTAAGTCAGTCGTAATATGAATAGTATTACAATAATTAAAAAAACGAAAAAACGGCTGTCAAATTCAGCCGTTTAATGTCATAACTCAACTGAAAATCTTTAGCTCAGCCATATCGTTTTAATAAGTTAGCCGTCAAAGCATGCTATTATGGTAATTAATCTTTCGCTACTAAATCAGCCGTAATTGTTGGGGTCGGTTTTCACCCAGGCAAGATCGATCGAGGAAATGACTAAGTATGGAAGGTTATTTCCGAACCGAACCGTGCGTAAACCGGACAAAATTCGGGCTCAGCTCGGTGCACAAACTGTTCAGAAAACCGAGCCAAACCGTGCGTAACCGAGAATAATTTAGGCTCGCCTCGGTGCATAAATTATGCAAAAAACCGAGCCGAACTGAAGTACACAAATTGTGCACGGGCCAAATCAAACCGTGTACGATTCGTATACGAGTTAAACCAACGTCTCTCCCTTGGCGGTCCGAACAGGAGGCCCACGAAGTCATCCGAGCCCAAGAACGAAGTTCGAGTCCGAGCCCAAGAAGAAGGCGTAAGGCCGAGCCCAAGACGGATTGTTGTGCAAGTAGGCCGAGCCCGGTTCCACGAGGAGGCCCGAGACCAAGGAAACCCTAGAAGGCGAAACCTCGTGGAAGAGAGCGCCGCCAAGGAGAGATGGAGGAAAATCTACGAGAAGATTTTCATAGATCCTGACCTAGATTCTTAGTCAAAATGTATAAAAAGAACCCTTAGCTCATTTGTAAAGGAGATCCGCGTTTTACCTAGCAAAATACTTGTACCCTAAAAGCTCATCTAAACAGCAATAATAAAATACCATCTTTGGATCTTTGTTTCGGTTTTCTAACTTAGAATCTTCACGTCCTCTTCAATTTTCTTAACATATAATTCATTGTGTGAAATCCGGCACGCACAATTTGGCGCTAGAAAGAGGGTGCAATAGAAGTATTCTTACTCCGAGAACCGACGCACACGAGATCCGAAGAGATGACCGGAGTAACCGACACCGTCGACAACACCACCAGAGCGACGAATCTTCCGGGCGCAACAGGAGCGGATCCTCCCGCAGGAGATTCGACTCCCAGAGCTACTCAACAAACGCCAGTCGAGACGATCTCGGCATCCCTAGCCGAGATGAAGGACATGATGGTGGCGCTAGCAAGGAAATCAGCGGAGCAGGGCAAAACCCTCGAGGACCTGACGACGGAGAACCGAGCCTAAAGCCATCGGATGAGAAGCTTAACGCCGGTGATGAATCCCCTCGGCAGACTTAGGAGACACGGCCTTAACCCGACAGTGCTCAATTTCTCGACTCCAGGAGCAAACGGCCGAGCAGGAGGCTCGTGAACCTTTCGGACGCGGCCAATCTCCGGAGAGCAGACGCCAGCGGCGACGAGACCCAATACCACCTAGCCACCCCGTCTGAACCGAAGAGGAGTCACTGAACGAGGAAACCAGCTACTTGGCGGAACCACAGGCGAACCCACTGATGGCTCGGCGACCACGACAGTGAACGGAGACGAGCGAGCGGAGGAGCCAATCTCGCAACCCGACGCGAACACCACCTTGGCGCAACACGCTGGAGCTTTGGGAGAAGCTCTCCGCTCGGAGCAAGATCAAGACTCGGCTAATGAAGAGGAAAATCTCATGTGGGCCGAACAGACTCGCTACCAAGACGCGACCCATAGGATGAACCAAAGTCGCGACGCCGAGCCCAATTCGGCCAGCCAAGGCGATGCGCTTGCCGAGATCCGAGCTGACTTAGCTCGGGCAAACGCCGAGGTGAAACGAGTTGATCAGAAGTACACAAGGCGACGAGCGCGGCACCAGAAATCGATTTGATGCTGGAAAAAGCTCAGATGACGCCGTTCAAAGAGCACATCACCGAGGCAAGAGTGTCTGGTCCTGGAAAGATTCGTCTCCCTACCTACGAAGGATCGACAGACCCCAAGGAGCATATCAGATTTTTCTGCACCGCCATAGGACGAGCAAACCTCAAGAAAAATGAGCGTGACGCAGGCTACTGCCTTCTGTTTGTGGAAAATCTTCGAGAACCGGCCCTAGAGTGGTTCCCCAGGCTAGAGCGAAACTCGATTGAAAACTTCAAGGAGCTGTGCACCGAGTTCATGAAACAATATTCCATGTTTATGAACCGAGGTGTATCCGACGCCGATCTCTGGACGTTGACTCAAAGACCGACCGAACCGCTGAGAGCTTTCATGGGACGTTTCAAAGCAGTGATGTCCAAAGTAGGACATAGGAGCTCTCGAAGCATTGAAGAAGTCCCTGTGGTATAAATCGGAGTTCAGGAAGAAGATTTGGCGCAACAAACCCCAAACCTTTCAAGACGCCATGCATCGGGCTTCAGATTTCATACTCGAGGAGGTGGAATTCCAAGTCCTGGATCGACGCTTCGGATCAACGAAACCGGCAAACAAGAATCAAGTAGTGCCGAGCCAACCGAACAACGCGAGAAGCCGTTCGAGGAACTCCTATGTTCATCACGAAGGACCAAACTTCAGCGGAGCGCACAATTATCAGATCTGTGCCGATCGAGGAGCCGGACGAGGCCAAGGAGCAACAAACAGGAATACCTGAACTAGGAATCCGAACTCGTACGATGAAATGGCTTACTGCAAAATCCACAAGACGAACGGGCATCTGACGGCCAACTGCCGAAGCTTGGGAGACATACTCAAGGCAAAATTCTTAGCCGGAGATCTCGGCAATTCCATCAGCCTAAAGGATCTAGAGCACGAGAAGCCCTCTGATGCCGAGCAGGAAGAGCAACCCGATCCGGAAACTCGACCAAGCGGTCCTCCGAAACGAGGAAGAAGAAACAATAACGCCTCGGAATCCGGTGGACCACGGCAGAGGATAAACATGATCATGGGTGGCTCGGAGTATTGCATAGACACAGTGTCCGTGAACAAAGCCTTCCAACGGAAAGCCGAGGCCAGCATAAATTGGTCCGCGCCTAGCAAAAATCCTGATGATATCATCACCTTCGAGGATCGTGACATAGATATACCGCATAACGACCCACTGGTGATCGAACTCATAGTGAAAGATCATGAAGTGGCTCGAGTCCTGATCGATACGGGGAGCTCGGTAGACGTCATCTTTCGCAAAACCCTCACAAGGATGGGCGTTGATTTAGCTGAAATAATTGATATGCTCTCAAATTTACCCTAGAGCTACTCTCTCAAATTAAGAGATCAGTCGCGGTACTTAGGGATCGAATCCACATGGAAGGGATAATGACACAACAGATTTCTAAGTTCGAATTAAGCTAAGTGAGAATGTGAAACTAAAAGACAGCAGACAATTAAAAACGGTGTAAGTTCAGGAGACGAAAAGCTAGGTTCAAAGAAATTCTCAGGTGATCCAAATTGCAGGTTTAGACAGAATGTTATGAATTATTAAGCAATGTTCTTGAACTTGAAACACTAATGTAAAATCAACCAACTCTCGCTGCGAATATTATATATGTTTAAACCCTAGAATTCCAAATCTCTTTGCGAATTCAAACAATTGAGACAAGCATTCATAACAGGTTCAATTGTTCACAAAATTCCTAAACCAAATCTCTTTGCGAATATATATTTTGCTCATCTAACATTAGTTCAGGCAATCAATAATACTCTCGCATCTATTAATTAACCTAATATCAGATTCTAGGTCGCGAAGCTAGAATAAGCATTAATCACAAATCCAGATGAAAAACACTAATGATTTTATTCGAACAATTCAATTCAACCTAACAATTCATCAATCACCTTTGAAAAATCCTAAACCTAACAAGTAAACTACTCAGACATGATGAATGAAACACAAATCATAATTTGAATAGAAAGGATAAAAGAAATCAATAGAAGAAATAAAGGAGTTCCAAATCTGCTAGGAGTCTGATTTTTCTCTCCAAAAACCCTAAACTTCTATAATTTTTAAAGTATGAGATTCTGCCTAAACAATGCCTTTGAAAACTATATATAAGGGTAGAAACACGAATTGGGCATTCTTGCAAATAAGGAAATCTTTTTGGGCAATTTCCTTTTCTTTAAAACTTGTAGAAATCGCGTTTTGGCTTGGCTCAAGTGGTATCGATCGACACCAGTGAACAGTGTCGATCGACACTGTTCATCCGACAGCAATCCGACTTCATGTTTTCAGCCGCTTCTTCCACAATGCTCCAAAATGATCCAAAATCTCCAATTATGCTCAAAACGTACATGAACCTGCAAAGACTCTAATAGGACTCTAAAAAGACCAAAAGACTCTATAAAAATGACTTATATCATGGTCAAAAACCGGTGAAAATCATGATATATCAACTCCCCCAGACTTAACTTTTGCTTGCCCTCAAGGAAAACAGAAACTTAGAATGGAGTCGAGGTTTGAAAACAGAAATATCCAGCTAACCTTTAGAACGCCACAGTGAACCAACACTCTTGAATCCACATGCAATAGAGCCAACCTTAGGTAATGTTTCAGTGTACTTACCACAAGCTTAATAATCTCCCAGTTCGAATCCAGATCCTTTCCTTAGTGAAATTTCGAACTCTAACAATGGTATGACCAAAGAACTTTACATATTCTTTCCCTTCCTTAGTGCCTGAACAAGACATTCTTTGTACAGCTCTCCTATTTTCCCCTTCCTTAGTCAACTGTTGCTCATTTTCAGGGTGTTCTAAGTTTTTTTCATTGACTTTTTCTTATTCTTTTGAATCCTTGGAATTGTGCTACTCTTACTTGTGTTCCTTGTGAGGAGACAGGTTCATGAGCTCTCACTAATATTGTTTCTTGTGAGGAGACATGCTCATGAGGATCTTTGCACTATTCTTTGGTCAGACTTCTTGTTTCTTTTCTTTTCTCAAGGGAAGATCAAGGAGAGACTGCAACTTGCTTATCCTCTTCAGAGCTGAAAGAGGAATCAAGTTCAACGCATACCTAGTTCTATAAGGGAATCTGAACTCTCTCTGTTAGATTGATCCACTTGTAACTTTCTACTTAGTAAGACTTGTAATCAACTACTATAGCAATGGTCCTTCAAGTGTCAATGTTCTGCGGTTAGTTACAAGAAAAACTGAAAGTTTCAACTGATTTTGACTCAATAAAACGAAAAGACTGACACAACTGACTGAAAAAAGACAAAGCAAAATACATTAGTATTTTCCTCCCCCAGACTTAACCAACACTGTCCTCAGTATGATTAAATCTTAAGGTCAGAAAAAAACCAAATAGAAAAGATAATGGACAGGATGGACAGAGGACGAAAATCTACACAATTTAGGCTCTTAAATCACTCAAATCCGTTAAGAATTGAGAGAGATATGAAGAAAACAAGTTGAGTAGACTTACGTGCGAGGGGGTGTCGATCGACACCAGTGAATAGTGTCGATCGCCACTGTTCATGTCGACATCCGTCCGTCCGGCGATTTTTTTTTTTTTTTTTTTTTTTTTTTTGAAACACAAAACAAAATCAAAAGTTAGTGAAAACCAAAACGAAAATCAAAGAAAAATCCTACCTAAAAGTGGGTTGCCTCCCACTCAGCGCTTGTTTTTAGTCATTAGCTTGACTGTGTCGGGTTCAGGCGTCTGGTGGATCAGATGGTGGCAGCGAATGCTTCCCAGAAGAATGTCTCCTCATCCATGGTGGTGTATAGGCAGTAGGTGCATGAGATCGACCAAGGAAGTTAGGAACAACAGCAGGGTGGGACTTGAGTTCGGGTGGGATACTTCTTTTTCCTGCAGAATCATCAAAAGAAACACCAAACCCTCTACGAGAATCTCGTTGCTTGCATAAGTGTGAAACACCTTTTGAACCTTTTAAATTCTTATTGAGATGATCAGGAGGTTTGGAACTGATTCCAGAAAGTACATACCTTTGCTTTTTTCGAGGTTTCTGGGCTGTAGGATGTGGAGGCATCTGTTTGACAACATGTGATAGACTTGCAGCATTGGAAACGGCTTGTGTCGTGATCTTCGGAGGGTGTCGATCGACATTAGGAGTGGTGTCGATCGACACCATACCTGCAGCTCGAATCTCTAAACTTTGTATGCAATTCAGCTCCGCAATCTTTGTCTCCATGACGAAAACGTCTTCCTCCATTAACTTGGCCTTGATCTGAACCTCATCTCTGCTCATAGTCCTGAAGAGATGATCAACAACTATGTTTCCACTCCAATCTTCTAGCTCTGCAACTTCCTCAGAATTTCCATCCAATGCCTCTTGAACAACCAGCTTGTTCACTTGCTCTTTAATATCCAGTTCATCTCTAGCGATCACAGCAATGCAGGAGATGTGTTTGGAAGATTCAGTAGTAGGGATAGCTTTGTAGAAGACTCCTTTGTCAACATTAGAGAAAGAAATTCTCTTATTAGGCATATCTACAACTGCTCCCACTGTGGCCATAAATGGTCTTCCAAGGATAAATGACATAACAGACTTTTTGCTCACTTCCACAACCTGAAAATCAGTTGGTTCTAGGCAATCCCCTACTTTGACAAGTAAGTCTGGAATTGTACCATATGGGACTGTGGTGAAAGAATTTGCGAATGCAAGAGTCATGTTTGGAGGGCGAATATCATCAATCCCTAGCCTCTCTGCAATGTCCTTTGACATAAGATTCACACTAGCACCTGAATCGCAGAGAGATTGTTCAAACTTAACTCCACCAATGGAGCATGGAACAACAAACATCCCTAGATCTTCAACCTTAAGCAGCTGCTTCATTGGTGGTGGTGTATCTCTCGCCTAGTGAAAAAGTTCTTCCATCTCTTCAAACTTTTCTCTGTTATCCTGGAAGAAAGCACACAAAGGATACCTCTCATAAGCCTAATCAAAAGAGATCTCCTTAGGAATCATTTCCACCCTCTTGTTGAAAGCAGCCAGTTTCTCTGCACTAATGGGCGGCCTTAAGTGTTTGGGTAGAGGAGGATATGAAATCTCAGGCTTGTATACCCTTTCCAAAGCACTTTTTGAAGCTTTAGGCGTGTCTGGCAAAATCTGGGAAGGGTGTCGATCGATACCCAGCTGGTGTCGATCGACACTAGTCTTTTGTGTCGAGGATGCTGTGTCGATCGAGCTCGATTTTGGTCCGTCAGAGCTCGACAAATCATGATTTCCTACTGGTGTCGATCGACACTCAGCAGTGGTGTCGATCGACACCTGCTCTGCAACTGTAACATCATGTTCTTTATCTAGCTCTTCGATCTCTTCAGCACTCAAGACCCTTTTTCAGCTCTGTTTCCACTCTGAATCGTGATGGCATTCACATGGTGTCTCGGATTCGTGTCCATCTTTTCAGGAAGACATCCCTCTCGTCTCTTCAAAGCTCCAGCAGTTTGAGCCACTTGAACATCCAATTGCTTGACATGAGTACCTAGAGACTCAATTTTCCCATTCAAATCAGTGTACATGGCATCTATCTTCCCATTGAAGTTCCTAGTCATCTTCTGTTGACCCTCCAAGAGCTGTTCCAGCATAGACTTCATCTCATTTTCTTGTGTAGGAGGCTTCTGGTAAGAAGAAGAACCATAAGTTCTTATGAAGTTGTTGCTCTGAAAAGGCTTCTGGTAAGAAGAACCATAGCTTTGCTGATTGCTGAATCTCTGTCCTTGAAAATCAGCTCCATTGACATAGTTGACTTCTTGTTCCTCAGGCTCGTAAGTCTCCACTTCAGCAGCAAATTGGACTTGCTTCTTTCCTACCAAGATGTCCAGCTTCCTGTTAACCTCAACTATTTAGCTTCCTCCATTCGCTCCAGCATGTTGTCTCCTCTCAAAGTCTGCATTCTTGATGCTGTTACAAGAGGCCAAATTCTCTATAAGCACCATCGCGTCATCTGGATATATGGTGTTGAAGTTGACATTGCTCGCAGCGTCTAAGGTCAGCTGGTACCTCCAATCGAAGTGGATAGCTACCTACGAGATCTAGTATTAGGATTCTGTCTAGGTTTTACTTTTGTTTTTGTTACTAATTTAGTTTTCTCTCTTTTGTTTCAGGTGCATGCCCAGTACTAGAAGCAACAAGGAAGAAGAACTAGTCACTTTGAACCAGGAAATCAACCGTCTCGAACGTACGAACCGCAGGTCTGCACGAGCGTCGAACGACACAACAGGCGTCGATCGACACACACACATAGTGTCGAACGACACCACTGGTATCAATCGACACCTTGCGCAGACAGAGATGGTTGAACCTGTAATCATGATACGCAACGAGGCTGGCGACTTTGTTGACCTGCAGGGCAACAGAAGGAACGCCCAAGGACAGAGACTTGATGAGGCTGGCGCCATCATCGTCGAAGCTGCAGAAGCTGGACGTGGAAGAACACTAGGCGAGTACAACCGCCCAGACCAGTTCTATGCCAATAGAGCTGCGATCCGTCCTCCTGCATTCCAGAGGAATGACTTTGAGCTGAAGCCCGCTTATTACACTTTAGTGGCTCAGCATCTCTTTCATGGTCTTCCCAGTGAGCACCCTATGGACCATATCGAAAGATTCGAGGACCTCGCATCAAGCATCAAGGCCAATGGAGTGACCTACGACTACATTTTCTGCAAGCTCTTTCCTTACTCACTTGCAGGCGATGCGTCCTACTGGCTGAAGCAGCTTGATCCAGGATCTTTAAACACTTGGGAAGAAACAAAGAATGCATTCTTATGCAATTTCTTTGATGATGCAAGATCCGAGGAGCTGCGGATGAAGATCACTACATTCTCCCAAGGACCTGCTGAAGCATTCAAGGCTTCATGGGTGCGATTCAAGGCCTACCAGAGGGACTGCCCACATCACGGTTTTAGCAAACCACAGCTTATCGGTATTTTTTACCGAGGGATTGATTGGAGGTACCAGATGGCCTTGGACGCTGCAAGCAATGGCAACTTCAACACAAGGATTCCAGAAGATGCGATAGAGCTCATTGACAATTTGGCTTCTAGTAACAGCACCAAAAACGCAGACTTCGAGAGAAGACAAAGCGCAGGAAAAGCTGGAGGAAACCAAATCGCTGAAGTCAACAGGAAGCTGGACAACGTACACAATCTCTTGGTGGGGAAGAAGCAAGTCCATTTTGCCAATGAGGTGGAGTCATTCGAACCAGAGCCAGACTGTGAAGAAGAGGACGTGAACTACATCAACGGAGGTGGATTTCAGGGCCAGCGTTATGGAAACCAGCAGGGAAACAGGAACTTCACTGGGAATTATCAGAAGAGTTCCTTCACAGGAAATCAAAACTCTTCTGGTTACACGCCGAAACCCCCATTTCAGAACAGCAACTACACTAGGAGCTATGGAAATTCTTCATACCAGAAGCCTCCTCCTCAAGACAACAAAATGGAGGCAATGCTAGAGCAGATCTTGGAGGGACAGCAGAAGCTTACAGTGAATTTCAATGGCAAGATTGACTCATTGTACCAGGACCTGAATGGAAGGATTGAGAGCTTGAGTTCTCATATGAAGAAGCTGGATGTTCAAGTAGCTCAGACTGCAGAAGCTGTTAGCAGGCAAGAGGGATTTCTTCCAGGGAAGACGGATACCAATCCGAAACGCCAAGTGAATGCTGTCACATTGAGGAGTGGGAAGAACCTTCAGCCTGTCCAGAAGAGGGGCCTTAGCATTGAGGAAATTGAAGATTTAGAAGATGCTGCGGACCCAGCGTCGATCGACACTACTGTGTGTCGATCGACACCCGAAGAGATGAACGACAAGGACGATCCTGAACCTGAACCAGAAGCGAAGGAAACACCTTCTACGACGAGTGTCGATCGACACCAGGAGGGTATCGATCGACACCCACCACGGACTGAACCAGATCGAGCTAAAACCAAGACTGTTGCTGAAGAAAGGATCTACAAACCGAAGATCCCTTTCCCCTTAGTGACAAAGAAGTCTAAGAAGGAGCTGTTGGACGCTAGATGCAAGGCTATCATGGATAGACTAGTGGTTGAAATCCCTTTGATGGATGCCATTAGAACTACTCCAGTGATAAAGAGATACTTGAAGTGGATGATGACAAGCAACATGGACATGGAGGAAAGCATAATGATGATATCGGAGCAAGTTAGTGCTGTCATTCAGAACAGGCTTCCAGAGAAACTCTCCGATCCGGGAAGCTTTGTTCTAGACTGCTCCATCTTTTCAGACAAGTTCGGAAGATCTTTGTGTGATTTAGGATCAAGTGTCAACTTGATGCCTCTTTCAGTTGCTCTAAGGCTGGACATGACAGATTTCAAGGCCACAAGAATCTCCCTAGTACTTGCTGATCGATCCGTCAGAATTCCTGAAGGTGTTTTGGAAGATGTTCCTATCAAAGTGGGAGATTGCTTGATTCCCACAGACTTCGTGGTTTTGGCATATGATGAGGAACCCAAAGACCCTCTCATACTTGGTAGACCATTCTTGGCTACAGCTGGAGCGATCATTGACGTGAGGAAGGGCAGGATCGCGCTGAACCTTGGAGATTTGGTGATGAATTTCGACATGGAGAAGCTGATGAAGAGGCCAACAATTGATGGACAGACCTTCTATGTCGATTCACTCACCAACCTTGCTGAAGAAATTTTCCAAGAGGACCACCCTACAGACCCTCTGGAACGTGCATTGACCACTTCCACAAAGGACATTGAGTGCTTGGACGATGCAGCTGCTGGATACGCGAAGATGTTAGATGCAAGCGAGCAAGTGATGCAACTAGTCGCTGCTGAGGACCTGTGTCGATCGACACCAAGCAGTGTCGATCGACACCCTTCGCGATCATCAACAAAAGCCACACTCGCTGATTGGAGTGAGGCTAAGGCACCTAAAGTCGAGCTTAAACAGCTCCCTGCCGGGCTAAGGTACGCATTTCTTGGTCCTAATTCCACATATCCTGTAATTGTTAATGCTTCTTTGAACAATGCAGAGCTCACGTTGTTGCTAAGCAAGCTGCGCAAATATCGCAAAGCTCTTGGCTATTCTCTTGATGACATTTCAGGTATCTCACCAGACTTATGCATGCATCGGATTCACCTTGAGGATGAGACCAAGTCGTCAATTGAACACCAAAGGAGGCTAAATCCGAACCTGAAAGAAGTTGTCAAGAAGGAGATCATGAAGCTCTTGGAAGCAGGAATCATCTATCCCATTTCGGATAGCACTTGGGTCAGTCCGGTTCACGTGGTTCCTAAGAAAGGAGGAGTTACAGTGGTGAAGAATGAGAGGAACGAGCTGATTCCAACAAGGACTGTGACTGGACACAGGATGTGCATAGACTACAGGAAGCTGAATGCCGCGACCAGAAAAGACCACTTTCCCTTACCATTCATCGACCAGATGCTTGAGAGATTGGCAAATCATCCATACTACTGTTTCTTGGATGGCTATTCAGGATTCTTCCAGATTCCGATCCATCCAGATGATCAGGAGAAGACCACCTTTACATGTCCTTATGGTACATTTGCATATCGCAGGATGCCATTTGGACTTTGTAATGCTCCTGCGACTTTTCAGAGGTGTATGATGGCGATCTTCACGGACATGATTGAGAGGTTCATGGAGGTCTTTATGGATGACTTTTCTGTTTATGGGTCATCCTTCAAAGACTGTCTGGACAACCTATGCGCAGTGTTGCAGCGATGTGAAGAGAAGCACTTGGTTCTGAACTGGGAAAAGTGTCACTTCATGGTCACAGATGGGATTGTACTTGGACACAAGGTTTCAGCAGAAGGCATTGCAGTGGATCGCGCCAAGATAGAGGTCATGACAACACTACAGGCACCAGATTCTGTGAAGTCAGTAAGGAGTTTTCTAGGACATGCTGGATTCTACAGAAGATTCATCAAAGATTTCAGCAAGATTGCAAGGCCACTCACTGCTCTTCTGTGCAAAGATGTGAAATTCGAGTTCACTGCAGAATGTCTTTCAGCCTTTGAACAGATAAAGCAAGCATTAGTGAGTGCTCCAATTGTGCAACCTCCGGACTGGGATTTACCTTTCGAGGTGATGTGTGACGCCAGTGATTTCGCAGTGGGCGCGGTATTAGGACAGAAGAAGGACAAGAAACTTCATGCCATCTATTATGCCAGCAGGACTTTGGATGATGCTCAGAAGAACTATGCAACTACAGAGAAGGAATTGTTAGCTGTGGTATTTGCCTTTGAGAAATTTCGGCAGTACCTTGTTGGCTCGAAGGTGATTGTTCACACTGACCATTCTGCATTGAAGTACTTGATGCAGAAGAAGGATGCAAAGCCAAGGTTGCTAAGATGGATTCTACTTCTTCAAGAGTTCGACATAGAGGTCAAAGACAAGAAAGGAGTTGAAAACGGAGTAGCTGATCATCTTTCAAGGATCAGAATTGAAGATGATGTGCCCATTGATGACTTTCTACCTGAGGAGAACATATATCTTATTGAGAGTCGCTTGAAAGGCATGATCTCGGACCAGATACGCTTAGTGTCGATCGACACTAGGGGAGTGTCGATCGACACCCCGTCCGAATCGAAGAACGACAACTCCTGTGCCCGAGTGTCGATCGACACCACCTGTGTCGATCGACACCCTACGCGTGCTTCAGTTCGCAAGCTCTTAGATGATGTGTTTCTGCAACCAATCTTTGCTGTTCAAGATACAACTCGACCATGGTATGCTGATATTGTGAACTACCTTGCTGCAGACATTGAGCCTAACCATCTCAAAGGATATGAGAAGAAGAAGTTCATGAGGGAACTTAGAAGGTACTATTGGGATGAGCCACACTTATATAAGCATTGTTCAGACAATGTTTACAGAAGATGCATTGCAGAGAATGAGGTTCGTGATGTCCTGTTCCATTGTCATGGTTCAGAGTATGCTGGACACTTTGCTACATTCAAGACGGTGTCCAAGGTTCTTCAAGCAGGCTTTTGGTGGCCTACTATGTTCAAGGATGCGCAGCTCTTCATCATGCAGTGTGATGTTTGTCAAAGAAGAGGAAAGATCAGTAAGCGGAATGAGATGCCACAGAACTTCATCCTTGAAGTTGAGGTCTTTGATTGTTGGGGTATTGACTTCATGGGTCCCTTTCCTCCATCATTCGGAATGCAATACATCTTGGTGGCTGTGGATTATGTCTCTAAGTGGGTGGAAGCAATCGCTTCTAAGACCAATGATGCTGCAGTAGTTCTCAAGATGTTTCAGACCATCATTTTTCCAAGATTCGGAGTGCCTCGGATTGTCATTAGTGATGGTGGATCTCACTTTATCAACAAGGTGTTCGACAAGCTGCTAAAGAAACATGGTGTTCAGCATCGCGTCGCGACCCCTTATCATCCCCAAACGAGTGGACAAGTGGAAGTCTCCAACAGGCAAATCAAGCAAATTCTGGAGAAGACAGTAGGAAAGACAAGGAAGGATTGGGCAACAAAGTTAGATGATGCACTTTGGGCCTACAGGACTGCATACAAAACGCCTTTGGGAACTACACCTTTCCAGCTGCTCTATGGCAAAGCTTGCCATCTTCCAGTTGAGTTGGAACACAAGGCACATTGGGCTATCAAGAAGATGAATTTCGACTTGAAGCCTGCTGCAGAGAGGCGCCTACTTCAGCTCCACGAATTGGATGAACTTCGTTATCATGCTTATGAGAACTCAAAGCTCTACAAAGAGAGAACTAAAGCATATCATGATAAGAAGATCATCTCCAGACAATTCGAGCCAAATGACCAGGTACTTCTATACAACTCTCGTTTGCAATTGTTTCCTGGTAAATTGCGTTCACGTTGGTCAGGTCCCTTCACAATCAAAGAAGTTAGACCATATGGAGCAATTGTCCTGACGAACGCCAAAGGAGAGGAGTTCACTGTGAATGGGCAAAGGGTGAAACACTATTGGGCTCAAGCCGAGATTCCAGACGGACACATTGTGTCTTTGGATGATGCACCCAACGCCTAAATCACGCAAGCACAGTCAAGCTATTGACGTTAAACGAGCGCTGAGTGGGAGGCAACCCACTGTTAGGTAAGTGTTTCTTTACATTTTGAATTTGGTTTTATTAATTATTTTATTTTGGCTTTATAAAAAAAAATATAGAGGGCATCACCACGATCAGTGTCGATCGACACCCACTGTGTCGATCGACACCAAGCACGGTTACGGGTAAGTCTTCAAAACCCGACACTTCTTCTTCATTCTCTCATATTTTCAAAACCGTGAGTTTGAGAGGATTTTACCCAATTCACAACTTCATCAATTCTTAACCAAATTGAGTGATTCTTTGCTCTAATCCGTGCGGATTCTTGTCCTCTTTCATAATCCATAGTCGATTCATTCGATCTACCAAGGTATGTTCTTCAAATCTCCCAATTTCATTTTTCGACCTAAGGTGAAAATTTCCGATTTCAACCTATTTGGCTTGATTTCTTTGTTGGATGATACTTGTTTAGGTTGTATAACTTGATTTAGATCATTCCCCAAACGGTTTTCATCCTCTAAATTGCATAAATTGAAATTTTCGAAATTTTTGGAAATTGATGATGCATTTTGCGATTTTGGAGTTTTTCTTGGGTTTTATGGTTAGAACTTGGTTGATTCACGATGTTGGGCATGCGTAGCCTGTCAATTGCTTCTGAATTTGGGTTGAAACTCGTGCTTTGGTAAAATTTTGAGGTTCTGTACCTGGTGTCGATCGACACCCTTTGTGTCGATCGACACCCGCGACCATTACAGCATCATTGCGTTTCGTTTGTTGGACTTTGGATGTTGATTTTGGTTTTTTTTTTCATTGCAGATGCCTCCTGTGAGTAAGAGACCACGCCACACTGAAGCATCCGCCTCTGGGACTGCTAATGATGAGGCGATTCCCTCTCTTCCTCCATGGCTTAAGCGTGAAAACGCAAAGATCCGGACTACGCGGAGTTGGGACGAGTCACCAGCTGCAGAGGTGGCAAAGGACGCATGCACTTACAGAGACATCAGCGAGTCATGGGATGATTACGACACGCTGTTCTACAATGCGTGGCAGCGAGTAGAGATCGCTCCAACTCGCTTCGCTTGTGAGAAGACGATGAGCGCGCTAGGAATCAAGGATGACATCCTTTCCTTGATAAGCAGAATTGGGATGAGCACCATAGCGACGAAACAGTTTGATCTCTATCCAGACCTAGTCCGCCAGTTCATTGCCACAGCCAGGGTCTACTATTGGAACAAGATCAACAGGAATGCTCTGGAAGGCACATTGACCTTCCTAATCCGCGGAATCAGATACCGCATTTCCCATCCAGACCTCTGTGGGATCTATGGATTCGCCGACGAGCATGCCACTGGGGTCTCTCTTCAGACTCAGCTTCCAGATAACCAGGACTTCTGGTCGCACTTCGGGAATGGGAGGTATGATTCTAAGACCTCCACTCACACCGACATTCGTCATCCTACTCTGCGCTATTTGGTTCGATTGTTCTCCACTACACTTCTGTGTAAGCACGAGCCAGGGAAGATGCGAGTGTCTGAGTTGGTGCTGCTCTATCGAGGTCTCTGGTCTGAGATCTATGAGGATGATGACGCGCCAGTTAGCGCGAACCTTGGCGCGGTATTTGCTCATCATTTGGCTTCCTTGAAGACGAAGCCTTTCAGCGGGACGAAGCTGAAGCCAGAGACCATAGGGAGTCTTCTTACACCCATCTTCCAGCACTGCGGGATAGACACTTCTACATGTTCCATTGTTACATCGCGTGCCTTGGTGTATATGGAGTACCTGAAGAGGACTCACTGGGTGACCGGAGAGAGATTTTGGGCATTTAGCGACGAGCTGAGAGTGCAGCGTTTGATTCAGCTACCTGACAGAGACCTCACTCACATTACCAGCAATCCGGGGCGCCTCGCATTTCGGCCTAGTCCGACCAAGCTCAAGGATGCTCCCGTTGCCAGACGCAGAGGTACTTCGTCACGCACAGCTGCGGATCCTCCACGACCATCCTCTTCCAGACGTAGAGCACCGTCTACTTTAGAGCCTATTGGACCGCATCACCTTCCAGACGCTCCTGAGATTCCTATGGAGCAGGCTGCTTTCCAGCGATACGTGGTTCAGAGCTTCCAGGCCATCTGGAATGCCATTGCCTCTGTGTCTACCTGCGTTCGACCACCTACGCCACCACATTCCTCCCCACCACATGCTGATGACGACGAGTGACTTTCTCATCCTTTTTCTTTTTAGTATTTTGAGTCAGTTTTTCTTTTCACTTGAGTCTGCATTTTGTTTCATTTGTTTCAGTACCTTGTTTCACACTTGTTGCAGTTATTGAGCTTATTGGATTATCTTGTACTTTTAACCTTTTGTTGAATTTTCTAACAGCTTTGAAGCCTTCTAACAACAATCTGACTTAACAACTTCCATGTTCGAATGCCAGAACTCTGTCTACTGACAGAGTGTCGATCGACACAATCTGTGTCGATCGACACCAACTTCAGACACAGCATCGATCGATAACATCTGTGTCGATCGACGCTACACGCAGAAGTCAGGTAAGAATCCGATTTTTCTCTTTATTGCAACATTTTGGTACGAATTTTTTCTATCCAAACTCATTCTTAGTAACACTGGGGACAGTGTTATTCAAGTCTGGGGGAGGTGGTTGCTAATTTTGTGTTTTGTTTTGAGAGTCAGTTGCTTCTTGAGTCAAAAGTTTTCAAAATCTGTTTTATTGAGTCAAAATTAGTTGGAACTTTCAATTTTTCTAGGAACTAACCACAGAAAGTTAACACTTGAAGAACCATTGCTATAAGAGTTGATTGCAGGACTTACTAAGTAGAAAGCTACAAGTGGAATCAGTCTAACAGGGCGAGTTCAGATCCCCTTAAAAGAACTAGGTATGCGCAGAACTTGATTCCTCTTTCAGCTTTGATAAGATTAGAAATCTGCAGTCTCTCCTTGATCTTCCCTTAAGAGAAAAGAAAAGAAAGAAAAAAAAAAAAAATAGTCTAAGTCTGGAATAGTGCCTTGTCATGAGCCTGTCTCCTCACAAGGAACAATATTAGTGATGCTCTTGAACTCGTCTCCTCACAAGGAACACAAGTAGAGAGTAGCACTATTCCAGAGATCCCAAAGAGAATAATAAAAGTCAATGAAAAGATCTTAGAACACCCTGAAAATGGGCAGAAGTTGACTAAGGGAAGAGAAAATAGGGGAGTTGCATGAGAATATCTTGTTTTGGTACTAAGGAAGGGAAAAGAATCAGAAAAGTTCTATGGCATTACCAATGTTAGAGTTCGAATCTGTTACCAAGGAAATGATCTGGATTTGAACTGGGAGATTGCTAAGCTTGTGGTAAGTACATTGAACATTTCCTAAGGTTGGCTCTAATATCATGTGGATTCAAGATGTGTTAATCAATGTGGCGTTTTGAAAAAGTGATTGGAAGTTCCTGTTTTCAAACTTCTACTTCAGTCTAAGTTTCTGTTTTGCTTGAGGGCAAGCAAAGGCTAAGTCTGGGGGAGTTGATATATCATGGTTTTTACCCGTTTTTAAGCCATGATATAAGTCTTTTTATAGAGTTTTTTGCTAGTTTTGGAGTCTTTTTAGAGTCTTTACAGGATGTAGAGCATTTGGAGCTAAATGGAAGAAACTGGGACGTTTTGGAGCATTTTGGAGAAGCAGCCGAAGTGATGGAGTCAAAAGGCTGGATTTACGAGCAGAGTGTCGATCGACACCATCAGTGTCGATCGACACCAAGGATGGACGGCGAAACTTGACGGTTTCCAATCAGGAAAAGGAAAGAAGAGCAAGTTTGAAGAATGACAAGTTTACCCCTGGACGAAAAATCCCCTTCTATAAATAATTTTCAGGCATTGTTTAGCCAAAGAACTTTATCATTATTTTTTGTTTTTGAGACTTAGAAGAGAGATTGATCCTGAGCTTTTGGGGAGACAATTCTAACTCATCTGAGCCAGATTTCGAACCCCTGTATCATTCTCTATTCTTTTATGCAATATTATTCAGCCATGTTTTGTGTTTGCATTATTATGTCTGAGTAGTTTGTTAGTTAGGTTAGGGTGATTTAGGGTTTGATGAAGAGTTTGTAGAATCACTAGAATTATTAGGAAAATCAATTGGATCTTCACCTTGATTTGTGCTTAACTTGATTCTCTGAATTGATCACTTAGAAATCAAACCTTAGGTTGTTTAATAGATGCGAGAGCATTATTAATAACTTGAACTAATCTTAGGTGAGCAAATTATCTATTCGCAAAGAGATTTGGTTTAGGTAATTTGTGAACAAATCGAACCTGTTCTTATTGCTTGCCTTAATTGTTTAAATTCGCAAAGAGATTTGGAATTTAGGGATTTAGGCATAGATAACTTCTGCAACGAGAGTTGATTGGTTTTAACTTAGAGTTTCGAGTTCTAGACGGTTCTTAATAAAACCCTAATAAACTTAGATTCTGCATTCTTGGATTCAACCTGATAATTATCCTTGCCTAGCGCCTCGTCTCCTGAACTTTAATCCATCTAAATCCGATTTATTACTTGCTTTAATTGCTTAGTTTTCAATTTCATTATTCGACCTAGCATAATTCAAACCTAGAAACCATAAGTGTAGCTTTAACTTCCCTGAGGATTCGATACCCCTTATACTTCAACTGCATTGCTGTGCACTTGCAGTAGTTGATTATTTGGGTAAAACCTGAGCCCTATCAATCACGCGGTTGAAGATTCCGATAAGCTGCGGCTCGCTAAAACCATGATGTGGACAGTCTCGCTGGTAAGATCGAAACCTCACCCAAGAAGCCTTGAATGCTTCAGTGGGTCCTTGAGAGAATGTAGTGATCTTTGTCCTCAGCTCTTTGGACCTTGCATCATCAAAGAAGTTGCATAAGAATGCATTCTTTGTTTCTTCCCAAGTGGTCAATGATCCTGGATCCAATTGCTTCGGGCAGTATGATGCATCTCCAGCAAGCGAGTAAGGGAAAAGCTTGCAGAAAATATAATCATATGAAACTCCATTAGCCTTAATGCTTGATGCCAAGTCCTCGAATCTTTCAATGTGGTCCATAGGATGTTCATTGGGAAGACCATGGAAAGGATGCTTAGCCACCAGTGTGAAGTAGGCAGGATTCAGCTCGAAATCATTCCTCTGGAATGCAGGAGAACGGATCACACCTCTATTAGCATAGAACTGGTCTGGTCTGTTGTATTCACCAAGTGTTCTTCCGCGTCAAATGTTTGTATGTGCGGCTTGAATTGGTTGCTCGATGATAACAATTCCATTATCGTCAAGTCTCTGGCCACAGTTGTTTCTCTTATTGCCGTCCAGATCCGTGAAGTTACCAGCCTCATCAAGAATCATAATCACAGGCTTAGCCATCTCTGTCTGCGCACGGTGTCGATCGACGCTAGTGTGGTTGTCGATCGATGCTCTTGCAGATTTTCGGTTCGTTCGTTCTAGACGGCCGAGCTCCTGGTTGTCAAGTTTGACTAGCTTCTTTTCCTTGTTGCTCCTGGTATTGCGATTATGCATACACCTGAAACCAAGAATAAGAAACTAAAAATTAGTAACCAAAAACAAAAATTAAAAACCTAGACAAAATTCTAATACTAGAAATCTGTAGGCAACTAATCTCCTTTCCCGGCAATGGCGCCAAAAACTTGATATGCTCTCAAATTTACCCTAGAGCTACTCTCTCAAATTAAGAGATCAGTCGCAGTACTTAGAGATCGAATCCACATGGAAGGGATAAGTACACAACAAATTTCTAAGTTCGAATTAAGCTAAGTGAGAAGGTGAACCTAAAAGACAGCAGACAATTTAAAACGGTGTAAGTTCAGGAGACGAAACGCTAGGTTCAGGGAAATTCTCAGGTGATCCAAATTGCAAGTCTAGACAGAATGTTAGGAATTATTAAGCACTGTTCTTGAACTTGAAACACTAATCTAAAATCAACCAACTCTCGCTGCGAAGATTATCTATGTCTAAACCCTAGAATTCCAAATCTCTTTGCGAATTCAAACAATTCAGACAAGCATTAATAACATGTTCAATTATTCACAAAATCCTTAAACCAAATCTCTTTGCGAATAAATATTTTGCTCATCTAACATTAGTTCAGGCAATCAATAATACTCTCGCATCTATTAATTAACCTAATATCAGATTCTAGGTCGCGAAGGTAGAATAAGCATTAATCATAAATTCAGATGAAGAACTCTAATGATTTTATCCTAACAATTCAATTCAACCTAACAATTCATCAATCACCTTTGAAAAACCCTAAACCTAACAAGCAAACTACTCAGACATGATGAATGAAACACAAATCATAATTTGAATAGAAAGCATAAAAGAAATCAATAGAAGAAATAAAGGAGTTTCAAATCTGCTCTAAGGAGTCTGATTTTTCTTTCCAAAAATCCTAAACTTCTATGATTCTTAAAGTATGAGATTATGCCTAAACAATGGCTTTGAAAACTATATATAAGGGTAGAAACACGAATTGGGCATTCTTGCAAATAAGATAATCTTTTTGGGCAATTTCCTTTTCTTCAAAACTTGTAGAAATCGCGTTTTGGCTTGGCTCAAGTGGTGTCGATCGACACTGCTCATCCGACAGCAATCCGGCTTCATATTTTCAGTAGCTTCTTCCACAATACTCCAAAATAATCCAAAATCTCCAATTATGCTCAAAACGTACATGAACCTGCAAAAACTCTAATAGGACTCTAAAAAGACCAAAAGACTCTATAAAAATGACTTATATCATGGTCAAAAACCGGTAAAAACCATGATATATCAATAATACCGATCCCAAGCCCCCTGACTGGATTTTCTGGCGAGACGACTATGACGATGGGCACGATCAGATTACCAGTTCTGGCGGAGGACGTGAGTAAGATCGTGAACTTCTCTGTAACCGAAGGTCCCCCAGTATACAACATTATCATGGGAACGCCATGGATCAAGTCGATGAGAGCCGTAGTTTCGACCTACCACCTCTGTCTGAAATTCCCCAGAGCCAATGGAATCCAAACGATATGGGGAAACCAGAAGGAGTCGCGAATATGCTTCATGGCCGAACATAAACTCAGAAATCTCAAAACAGAGGCGAAAGGAGAGACGGTTCACAAAAAAGTAAAAACAAATCGAGAGGCGAAGGTTGGTGCTAAAAAATCTTTATAGCAATTACTGAAGGCCGAGCAGACCAACAACGACGAGCCGCGCTGCGCCCCAGTAATCTCAGTCTGCCCAGACGAAATGAACCCGGAGAGGTGCGTGGAAGTAGGAGCCGAGCTGGATGATTCAATCAAAGCTGAGCTGATCGATTTCCTGAAAAAGAATATCAACACTTTTGCTTGGACCGCAGAAGACATGCCGGGGATCGATATCGGCATAACATGCCACGAGCTCAACGTCGAGCCAACGTTGAAGTAACCGCGGGCAACAAACTCCTCTCGTTTATGGACGCATTTTCCGGATATAATCAGATTCTGATGAATCCTGACGATCAAGAAAAAACAGCGTTCATAACTGATCGAAGTATATACTACTACAAAATGATGCCGTTCGGATTAAAGAATGCCGGTGCCACATACCAACGATTGGTCAACAAGATGTTCGCCGAACATTTGGGAAAGACGATGGAAGTTTACATCGAGATATGTTGGTAAAATCACTGGAAGCAAACAACCACGTCGCTCATCTAACAGAGTGTTTCGAACAGCTGAACCGCCATAACATGAAGCTCAACCCAACGAAGTGTAGACTCGCGGTGACGTCGGTTGAATTCCTCGGATATCTAGTGACGAGCCGAGGCATCGAGGCGAACCCGCAGCAAATCGATGCATTGATCCGGATGGTTTCACCATAGAATAAGCGGGAAGTTCAACGACTGACCGGGCGCGTCGCCGCGCTAAACCGATTCATCTCGAGATTGAAGAACAAATGCCTATCTTTTGACGACACGCTACGCGGTAACAAGAAGTTTGAGTGGACGGAAAGGTGCGAGGCGGCTTTTCAAGAATTAAAAAAGTACCTGATGACTCCACCCGTGCTCGCGAAACCGGTGAAAGGGGAGCCCCTTTATTTATACATTGCCGTTTCCGCAACCGCTGTTAGCGGCGTACTAGTTTGAGAGGAACGAGGAGAGCAAAGCCCGATCTTCTACGTGAGTCACACATTTGCGGACACATAAACAAGGTACTCGCAGATAGAGAAATTGGCATTCGCGGTAGTAATGTCGGCGCGGAAACTCAGGCCATACTTTCAATAGCACTCTATCGTAATACTGATGTCGTTTCCGCTGCGAGCTATACTGCATAGCTCGAGCCAATCCGGGAGATTAGCAAAATGGGCTATCGAACTCAGCGAATACGACATCGAATATCGAAGCAAGACCTGCACCAAGTCCAAAGTCCTCGTCGACTTCCTGGTAGAACTCCCGATCGATGGAACCGAAGAACCGTCTCATAACTCCACTTCGATACTTCACGTAGACGGTTTGTCATCAAAACAAGGCTCAGGAGTCGGGATCCGCTTGACATCCCCAACCAGAGAAATTCTGGAGCAATCCTTCAGATTGGCATTCCACGCGTCCAATAACAAGGCCGAGTACAAAGCTCTGATCGCAGGACTCAGGCTTTCCCAAGGAATCAAGGTTCAAAAAATCCGAGCTTTTTGCGATTCTCAGCTCATCGCCAATCAATTCAACGGGGAGTATACAGCAAGAGACGAGAGGATGTAGGCATACCTAAGTGTAGTCCAAAAACTCGCAAAAGATTTTGAACAATTCGAATTGACACGAATCCCCCGAGGAGAAAACACCCAAGTCGACGCATTGGCAGCTGATATATCATGGTTTTTACCCATTTTAGACCAAGATATAAGTGTTTTTATAGAGTCTTTTGGGTATTTTCGAGTCTATATAGAGTCTTTACAGGTTCAGGTACAATTGGAGATAAATTGGAGATTTGGATACATTTTGGAGCTTAGTGGAATGAAGTCACGAATTGTAACACGATGAGTGTCGATCGACACCAAGTTTTCCAATTTCCAGAATCGAGAAGTTTCCATATTTTGAACAAAATGAAATCTTCAAGACTTTTCCTAATCTTCCAAGGAATTGAAGTTGCGAACCTAGGCCTATAAATATAGTTGTCAAAGCCATTGTTTAGGCATAATCTCATACTTTAAGAATCATAGATGTTTAGGGTTTTTGGAGAGAAAAATCAGACTCCTTTAGAGCTGATTTGAAACTCCTTTATTTTCTTCTATTGATTTCTTTTATGCTTTCTATTCAAATAATGATTTCTGTTTCATTAATCATGTCTGAGTAGTTTGCTAGTTAGGTTTAGGATTTTTCAAGGGTGATTAATGAATTGTTAGGTCAAATTAAATTGTTAGGATAAAATCATTAGAGTTCTTCATCTAGATTTGTGTTCAATGCTTATTCTAGCTTCATGACCTAGAATCTGATCTTAGGTTGATTAATAGATGCGAGAGTGTTACTGATTGCCTGAAATAATGTTAGATGAGCAAAATACCTATTCACAAAGAGATTTGGTTTAGGATTTTGTGAACAATCGAACCTGATATTAATGCTTGTCTGAAATGTTTGAATTTGCAAAGAGATTTGAAATTCTAGGGTTTAGGCATAGATAATCTTCGCAGCGAGAGTTGGTTGATTTTACATTAGTGTTTCGAGTTCAAGAACAGTGCTTAATAATTCCTAACATTCTGTCTAGACCTGCAATTTAGATCACCTGAGAATTTCCCTGAACCTATCGTTTCGTCTCCTGAACTAACATCACTTTTAATTGCTTTCTGTTTTTACTTTTAATTATTTCTTCTTAGCATAATCTGAACTTAGAAACCTTAGTGTAGCATCTACTTCTCTTGGGATTTCGATACCCCTTATACTACGATTGCTTTTGCTGTGCACTTGCAGTAGTTTTATTAGGGTAAAATCAGAGCTCTATCAAGTTTTTGGCACCGTTGCCGGGGAAGTAATAGCTGCCTACGAAATCTAGTATTAGGATTTTGACTAGGTTTTGTTCTTATTTTTTTGTTACTAATTTAGTTTCTTATCTTTGGTTTCAGGTGCATGCCAATTACCAGAAGCAACAAGGAAGAGGAACTAGTCGCACTTAACCAAGAGCTTGGCCGTTTGGAACGTACGAACGACAAATCTGCTCGAGCGTCGATCGACACAACTAGCGTCGATCGACACCGAACCTCAGCATCGATCGACACGACAAGCATCGATCAACACCTTGTGCAGACTACAATGGCAGAGGCTATGGTTGTGGTACGCGACGCAGAAGGCAACCTATTAGACCTACAAGGCAATAGAAGGAATGCCCTAGGACAGAGACTTGATGAGGTTGGCGCCATCATCATTGAACCAGCGATACAAATCGCCCCTGCAGAAGCTGGACGTGGAAGAACATTAGGCGAGTACAACCGCCCAGACCAGTTCTATGCTAATAGAGCTGCGATCCGTCCTCCTGCATTCCGAAGGAATGACTTTAAGCTGAAGCCTGCTTACTTCACATTGGTGGCTCAGCATCCCTTCCATGGTCTTCCTAATGAGCATCCTATGGACCATATTGAGAAATTCGAAGATTTAGCTTCAAACATCAAGGCCAATGGAGTGACCTACGACTATCTTTTCTGCAAGCTCTTCCCTTACTCGCTTGCTGGAGATGCATCCTACTGGCTGAAGCAGTTGGATCCAGGCTCACTAACCACTTGGGAAGAGACAAAGAATGCATTCTTATGCAATTTTTTTGATGACGCGAGATCAGAAGAGCTGAGGACGAAGATCACTACATTCTCCCAAGGACCCACTGAAGCATTCAAAGCTTCTTGGGTGAGATTCAAGGCGTACCAGAGGGACTTCCCACACCACGGTTTCAGCGAACCGCAGCTCCTTGGTATCTTCTACCGCGGGATTGACTGGAGGTATCAGATGGCCTTAGACGCAGCAAGCAATGGCAATTTCAACACCAGATACCTAAGAGACGCAATGGTGCTTATAGAGAATTTGGCCTCTTGCAACAGCACCAAGAACGCAGATTTTGAAAGGAGACAACAAGCTGGTGCAAATGGAGGAAGCCAAATTACTGAAGTAAACAGGAAGCTGGACCTCTTGGTGGGGAAGAAACAAGTTCTGAATGGAAGGACAACAGAAGATGGAGTCTATGTTTGAGCAAATCTTGGAAGGACAGCAGAAGATGACAGTGGACTTCAATGGGAAGATTGATTCACTGTATCAAGATCTGAATGGAAAGATTGAGAGCATAAACTCTCACATGAAGAAGCTGGACGTTCAAGTTGCTCAAACCGCAGAAGCTGTTCATAGGCAAGAAGGTTTCCTTCCAGGAAAAACTGATACCAATCCGAGGTGCCATGTGAATGCCATCACGATTCAGAGTGGAAGAAACCTTCAACCAGTGCTGAAAAAGGGCATGAATGCTGAAGAAATCGTGGAGTTTCATGCTGATGAAGAAGATGTTGGAGCTGCAGAGTTAGTGTCGATCGACACCACTGAGTGTCGATCGACACCAGTAGAGGAAATCAAGGAATCGGGCTCGATCGAAAAAGCATCTTCGACACAAGAAGCGAGTGTCGATCGACACCTCCAGAGTGTCGATCGACACCCTACCCAGACCTCGCTGGATCAACCTGAACCTTCCAAACTTGGAGAGGAAAAGGTGTATAAACCAAAAATACCCTATCCCCTGCCTCCCGGAAGATCTAAACAGGAGAGAGAGAAAGCTAGATGCAAGGAAATGACGAGTAAGCTGATGGTTGAGCTACCCTTAGTTGATGCGGTCCAACTTTCACCTGCATTAAGAAGATATGTCAAGAGATTGGTAGTCAATGGTATAAGCCCTGAGGAAGGCGCATTGCTTACCAGAGACATGAATGCTATCCTCTTGAACATAGTTCCAAGGAAGAAGAAGAAGGTGTGGGTTTCTGAACAAGTCAGTGCTGTGATTCAGAAAAAGATTCCAGAGAAGTTACTTGATCCAGTAAACTTTGTGCTAGATTGCTCAATCGCAGCAGGAAGATTTCCTCATTCCCTCTGCGATTTAGGTTCAAGTATCAACTTGATACCATACTCAGTTGCTGTTCGACTTGGAATGACTGATTTCATGCCAAGCAGAATCTCTCTTATCCTAGCTGATCGATCAAAGAGATTCCCAGAAGGTGTCTTAGAAGATGTTCCCCTGAAGATTGAAGGCTGCATAATTCCCACAGACTTTGTGGTTTTGAAGTATGATGAAGAACCTGCAGATCCTCTTATTCTGGGAAGATCATTCTTAGCTTCAGCTGGTGCCATCATTGATGTGAGAAAAGAGAAAATGGAGCTTGATTTGGGTGACGTTGTCATGAACTTTGACATGGACAAGTTAAGAGGACCATCCACCATTGATGGTCAAGCTTTTTCAGTAGAGATGTCTGTGGAAGAAGGTCCAATCATGGAAAATTTGGAAGACATTACTACTGGGTATGTCAAGGAGCTTGATACTAAAAAGCAAAAGGACAAGCTGGTTATTCAAGAGGCATTGGCTGAGAATTCTAAGAAAATTGTGGAGCTTGAAGACTAGGGTGGAAATGATCATCTCTTCAGGACTATGAGGAGAGAAGATGTTCAAATCAATGACAAGATGATGAAGGAAGACGTTTTCATCATGGAAGCAAGGATTGCAGAGCTGAAGTGGAGAAAAGGTGCAGAGACTCGAGCTGCAAGCTTGGTGTCGTTTGACACACTTCACGGATCACACCATAAGTCGTTTCCAATGCTGCAATTCCATCATCTTTGATCCAACAGATTCCTCCACATCCTACAGCCAATAAATCTCGAAGAAAGCAAAAGTATGCATTTCCTGGAATGAAATCCAAACCCCCTGATCTTATCAATAAGAATACCAAAGGTTCAAAATATGTTGCGCACTTCTGCAAGCCACGAGATTCTCGTAGAAGGCTTGGTGTTCTTTTTGATGATTCCGCAGGAAAACGAAGTGTCCCACCCGAAGTCACGTCCCACCCTGCTGCTCCTCATTTCCTTGGCCGATATCATGCACCTACTGCGTATACACCACCATGGATGAGAAGACATTCGTCTGGGAAGCATTTGATGCCGCCCTCTGATCCACCAGACATCTGAACCCCGACACAGTCAAGCTAATGACTGAATACTAGCGCTGAGTGGGAGGCAACCCACTGTTAGGTACGTTTTTCTTTTTATTTTGTTTTGGTTTTACTAAGTCCTAGTTTTAGCCAGTTGAAAAAGGCGACATTGGATTCGACTTAGACCAGTGTCGATCGACACCACTATGTGTCGATCGACACCACGCGTAGACGAAGGTAAGTCTTCTATCTGGTCTTTTATGTTGTTTCTAATCTTTCTTTTAGCCAACTTCGGGCTTGATAACACTGGGGACAGTGTTGTTTAAGTCTGGGGGAGGTGATTACTGACTTTGTGTTTTGTTTTGAGTCTTGAGTCAAAAGTTTTCAAAAATTTGTTTTATTGAGTCAAAATCAGTTGGAACTTTCGGTTTTTCTAGGAACTAACCACAGGAAGTTGACACTTGAAGAACCATTGCTATAAGAGTTGATTGCAGGACTTACTAAGTAGAAAGCTGCAAGTGGAATCAGTCTAACAGGGCGAGTTCAGATCCCCTTATAAGAACTAGGTATGCGCAGAACTTGATTCCTCTTTCAGTCCGAACAGATAGGCAATTGCAGTCTCTCCTTGATCTTCCCTTAAGAGAAAAGAAAAGAAAGAAAAAGAGTCTAAGTCTGGAATAGTGCCTTTGTCATGAGCCTGTCTCCTCACAAGGAACAATATTAGTGATGCTCTTGAACACGTCTCCTCACAAGGAACACAAGTAGAGAGTAGCACTATTCCAGAGATCCCAAAAAGAATAAGAAGAGTCAATGAAAAGATCTTAGAACACCCTGAAAATGGGCAGAAGTTGACTAAGGGAAGAGAAAATAGGGGAGCTGTATGAGAATGTCTTGTTCAGGCACTAAGGAAGGGAAAGAATCAGAAAAGTTCTATGGCATTACCAATGTTAGAGTTCGATTCTTTTACCAAGGAAAGGATCTGGATTTGAACTGGGAGATTGCTAAACTTGTGGTAAGTACACTGAACATTTCCTAAGGTTGGCTCTATATCATGTGGATTCAAGAAGTGTTAATCAATGTGGCGTTTTGAAGAAGTACTCGAAAGTTCCTGTTTTCAAACTTCTACTTCATTCTAAGTTTCTGTTTTGCTTGAGGGCAAGCAAAGGCTAAGTCTGGGGGAGTTGATATATCATGGTTTTTACCCATTTTTAGACCATGATATAAGTGTTTTTATAGAGTCTTTTGGCTATTTTCGAGTCTATATAGAGTCTTTGCAGGTTCAGGTACAATTGAAGATAAATTGGAGATTTGGATGCATTTTGGAGCTTAATGGAATGAAGTCACGAAGTGATGAAGTCAAGACTGGAATTACACGCAAGGTGTCGATCGACACCATGTAGTGTCGATCGACACCAGGTTTTCCAATTTCCAGAATCGAGAAGTTTCCAGTTTTTGAAGAAAAGGAAATCTCCAAGACTTTTCCTAATCTTAAAAGGAATTGAAGACTCGTACCTAGGCCTATAAATATAGTTTTTCAGCCATTGTTTAGGCAGAATCTCATACTTTAAGAATCATAGAAGTTTAGGTTTTTGGAGAGAAGAATTTGTCTCCTTAGAGCAAATTTGGAACTCCCTTTATTTATTCTATTGATTTCTTTTATGCTTTCTATTCAAGTTATGATTTCTGTTTCATTGATCATGTCTGAGTAGTTTGCTTGTTAGGTTTAGGGTTTTTCAAAGGTGATTAATGAATTGTTAGGTCGAATTAAATTGTTAGGATAAAATCATTAGAGTTCTTCATCTGGATTTGTGTTTAATGCTTATTCTAGCTTCATGACCTAGAATCTGATCTTAGGTTGATTAATAGATGCGAGAGTATTATTAATTGCCTGAACTAATGTTAGATGAGCAAAATACCTATTCGCAAAGAGATTTGGTTTAGGATTTTGTGAACAATCGAACCTGATATTAATGCTTGTCTGAATTGTTTGAATTTGCAAAGAGATTTGGAATTCTAGGGTTTAGGCATAGATAATCTTCGCAGCGAGAGTTGGTTGATTTTACATTAGTGTTTCGAGTTCAAGAACAGTGCTTAATAATTCCTAACATTCTGTCTAGACCTGCAATTTAGATCACCTGAGAATTTCCCTAAACCTAGCGTATCGTCTCCTGAACTTACATCACTTTTAATTGCTTTCTGTTTTTACTTTTAATTATTTCTTCTTAGCATAATCTGAACTTAGAAACCTTAGTGTAGCATCTACTTCTCTTGGGATTTTGATACCCCTTATACTACGATTGCTTTTGTTGTGCACTTGCAGTAGTTTTATTAGGGTAAAACCTGAGCCCTATCAACAGCTCTCGCCTCGTCCTCCGATCTCGGACTAAAAAGAGTAATCCTGGTGGAATTCATCGAGCGACCCAGCATCGAAACTCCCGAAACCGTGAACCTGATCGTCCCGAACGAAAATCCCGAAGAACTCGGCGATGAACAAGGAATGTCGGAAGCAGAATAACACCAAGAAAACGAGTATGGGTGCGATCAAGAATGGATGGGAGCGATCCGAACATACATTATGGACGGAGTAGTCCTGTTAGACAAATGGGCAGCTCGCAAACTTAAGGTCCAAGTGGCTCGATACATCTTACTTGATGGAGAAGTTTTCAAACGGCGATTCTCGGGACCACTAATGACTTGTGCGGAAGGAAAATAAGCACGCAAAGTAATGGAAGAAGTCCATGGAGGATCCTGCGGGAATCATAGCGGCGGAAAATCTTTGACAATCAAGATAAAACGTCACGGGTACTACTGGCTGACCATGGTGAATGACTGCGAAATTTTTTCACGGAAAATTCCAGCGTAACTCCTCGACGATTCATTAACCGACCGAGCTGTTATCGTCGATCTCGTCTCCCTAACCTTTCATGCGCTGGTCGATGGACATCGTTGGCCCGCTACATCGTTCCAAGCAAAAGAGATTCCTGCTAGTTCTGACAGATTATTTCTCGAAATGGGTCGAAGCGGATTCTTTCGCAAGCATCAAAGACGTCCAAGTCGAGAATTTCGTCTGAAAAACATCATCTGTCGACATGGAGTCCCATACGAAATCATAACCGACAATGGCTCGCAATTTATCTCAACACGCTTCGAAACTTTCTGCGAGAAATGGAAAATCAGACTAAGCAAGTCAACTCCCTGATACCCGCAAGGAAACAGATAAGCCGAGGCGGCAAACAAGACCATACTAGACAGATTGAAAAAACGCCTCGACACAAAGAAGGGAAGATGGGCAGACGAGCTAGAAGGAGTCCTCTGGTCACATCAGACAACCCCGAGGCGAGCTACGGGGGAAACACCATTCGCACTCGTCTACGGAACAGAGTGCTTGATCCCTCCCGAAGTGGAGTTTATAGGAGTTCGACGACGGCTCCTCCCGGGACAAGAGGGACTCAACCATCTCATGATGTTAGATGAAGCGGACCTTATCAACGAAAGACGCGACCAAGCACTTATCCGCATTCAAAACTATCAGCAAGCCACAACCAAATACTACAACTCCAACGTCAAAATTCGGAGATTTCACGAAGGAGAGCTAGTCCTCCGCAAAGTTTTTCAAAACACGGCATAACGGAACGCTGGAAAACTGGAGGCTAACTCGGAAGGACCGTACCAAATTACTAAAGTGGTATGACCAGGAGTTTACGAACTAGCCAACCATTCGACGGACGCCTCGGTGCCACGATCATGGAATGCAATGCACCTCAAGAAGTATTACTTCTAAGAACTTAACACAAAATATGAACTACGGGGTGGTTTGATCCTCTAAAGAGGTACGTAGGCGGCTCGTTTCATAACGAGTTCACCTACCCCCCACCCTAAAAAAAGGGGAGGGAGTGGGGTACATATATTCATATACTCCCACGCTATGTAAACTGAAAATATTCTCAAATAATAAAGTTTACCTTGCTTATTACATCAACTCTTGTTCACTTCGTTTGCTGCTGGCCACAGTATACGAACACCTACATCCCAAACGGGATCCCAACCTTTACACTTAACAAGGTTCTCTACATCCTTCACGGATTTAAGCGTGCTATATAAATTCAGACTGAGTATACGTCGGTCCAATATCTCCTAGGTATACCCCGAGAAATATTCTGACGACTGTTCTCAAAACGGGCACACAAGTCCCAACCTAGAAGAACACATAAACCCAAACTCTTACGTAACGTTGGTCATTGACATCTCGGGAACATTTTACCACTCGAGCGTGTAACGCCTAGGTACGAGATAACTAAACATGTTCCACTAAAACCCAATAAACCGCTCGACCTAGAGAAACGTCAGTCTAGATCAGGGCTTAGATGAATACCGACTCGCTTCGGTCTAAGAAACCATTCGTCCTTAACAAATACGCCCGAACCACCAACTCCCCCATAACGTTGGACTATAACATCTCGCGAACGTTATACTGCACGAGCGATTATCGCCAAAGTACGAGATAAATAAAATGTTCAAACAGCGGCCAATACACGGCTCGCATCAAAGCAACAACAACCTAAGTCTTAAACTCTTCGCTCCAAAAGCGGGATCAACCTAAATCGGATTGCGGAGAAACTAGAACAGTCCACCTAAAATCAAAACTTTGACGAATTTGTTCTCAAACAGTTCCCTACTTAACAATCTCGGCAAGCCATGAACGGTTCGGCCGCTCACCTGTCATAATCCACTAAATTTTAAGCCAATAAACGGCTCGGCCCTAAGCGCATCGAAGATTCGAACCGAAAATGCTTCGGCAGAATCACACAAATTCAAAAACAATACGTAAAGCAAAATAGCAAAATAAGTCATAAAACCAAACTCGCATGAACCGATAGAGTTATGGATAAAGCTGTCCATGCATCAAGTTCAAACCACAAAAAAAAAACAATAATAACATTCTTAAAAAAAAATCAAGCATCGGTAATTTTGGCTCGACATCCTCGCCGAGGGCATCCTTCGGAGGAGATTTCTCTTCCCTTCGCTCGGAAAGCATCTCACCAACACGCGGAGTTTTAATATTCGATCCGAAAGGATGCTGGATTCCAGTCTTCGATGCCGAAACTTCAATCGTCTCTCCACTCGGAAGACTAGGCATGAAATCTGACGATATCGGGGAAGGCCTCAAATCATTGATATGTCTATATTTTGCATCATTTTAGCATCCATTTAGTATAAGTTTCTCATCATTTAGGAGTCTATTTAAGCATCATTGTGTTGCATTGTATCATTTAGAGTCCTAGAGTGTATTTGCATAGTCTTTGCATGTTTTGGTGCATTTGGAGTCTTGATCAGGTAACATGGATGCTGTGGAAGCAACAATGGAGTTGGAGATGAATGGCACATCACTTGGAAGAGCAAGAAGTTGCCAAAAAGATGGAGAAGAAGGATCCTAAAGAAGTTTCGGTGAGCAGGTTCGACGAGGCTGGTCGAAAGTTCTCTCCAGGACGCTGGTTCGACGAACAGTTTCGACGAGGCTGGTCGAAAGTTCTTCCCAGGACGACGGTTCGACGAGCAGTTTCGGTGAAGCTCGTCGAAATTCTCCAAGACGCATGAAGACGGATCGAAGCTTGAAGACCCGTTCGATGACTCGGTTCGACGAGGCTTCGTCGAAACTTCTCTCCAGGATGAAGTTTCGACGACTTGTTTCGATGAGCTTGGTCGAAATTCTCCCAGAAAAACTCTTTTTGTCTTCTTTATGGGTCTCTCCTATAAATACTCTTTAGACCTAATTTTTTAT
>JAHZTW010000006.1:33837436-33856164 GCA_020283515.1 Alliaria petiolata
GGAGAAAAACTTGCCTCAAGGTACCATCACCTCTTGGGATGAATGCAAGAAGGCTTTCTTATCTAAGTTCTTCTCCAACTCAAGGACTGCCAAGTTGAGGAATGACATCTCAAGTTTCACTCAAAAGAATAATGAGTCTTTCAATGAAGCATGGGATAGGTTCAAGGGCTACACAATGCAATGCCCTCATCATGGCTTCACACAAGAGTCTCTACTAAGCACCATCTATAGAGGGGTCCTTCCAAAGATTAGAATGCTTCTTGATACAGCAAGTAATGGAAACTTCTTAGGAAAAGAAGTAGAAGATGGTTTGGAGCTTGTAGAGAATCTTGCCTTGAGTGATGGTAATTACAATGAAGAATATGATAGAGCTCCAAGGGGAGGTGAATATGAATCTCACAAAAAAGAAATGAAGTCTCTACATGACAAGTTGGACAAGGTCATGTCTTCTTCCCAAAGGCATGTACATTTTGTTGAAGAGAACCAAGAGGAATGTGGTGATCAAGTTGAGTACCAAGAGGGTCAAGAAGTGGTAAATTTCGTGGGTGGCCAAGGAGGATACAACAACAACTATAACAACAACTATAAGGGGAACAACAACATCTCTTATAGGAGTACTAATGTGGCCAATCCCGAAGACCACGTCTACCCTACTCAAACTACTCAAGGTAAACCTTTTGTGAGTTACAACAATCAACAAAAAGTTTATGCACCAAGGTCTAACTACCAAGGAGGAAACCAAGGTAACTTTGGTGGGCAAAAGTATAACCAAGGCAACGCTCCACCGGGGTTTACTCAACCTTCACAAGGTCCTCCACATGACAATGTTCAGCTTATGCTTCAACAAATACTTCAAGGTCAAGCCCATAGTGATGCTAATATGGGAAAGAAAATTGCTGAAATTAATACAAGGATGGATTCTTCACTCAATGATCTTGCAACTCAAATAGGAGGTCTTCAATAAAAGTTCAAACAACTTGAGAAAGGCAAGGCTTCTAGCTCCAATTCTCTAGGCACTTTACCTGGTAAGCCCGAAGCTAACCCAAAAGAGTATTGCAATGCTATCTTTACTATTGATGAGGATGAGTATGAGCTTGTTGTGCTAGAGTTTGAGCAACTATTCGAAGCTCCTTATGATACATCTACATTCAATGAGGACATTGAAGTTCAAAATGGGGAGGTGGTCATTGAAAAGGACTCCATGGTTGTTGCTACAGAAATGGGTAAAGAATTGTTTGATGAACCCAAGACTTCTACAAAGGCAAGAGTTGAAGAGGATGTAAGAGAAGTGGCTAAGAAGAGTGAAGTAGGAGCTTGTGATCTCCTTATATATAAGCCACCACTCCCATATCCTGAGCGGATTTTGACTAAGACACAAAAGAAAGTGCTCTCGAGCCTTAGAGGAAGTATGGAGAAAGTTGGTGCACCTTTGCCCAAGGGGGAGAGTTTGTCTCAGGTCAAAGATCAAATAAGGTTCATCAAAGACTTGCTAGCTAATAGGGAGGAGGTAGAAGAGCTGATGGAAAGCCTTGATCCACCAAGCACAACAAAAGATGAGCCTAAGACTATTCCAAATCTTGGTAATCCCGGAAAATTTTTGATTTCTTGCTCTCTTGGGAATTTGAAGATTGATGAGGCCTTGTGTGATTCGGGATCAAGTGTCAATGTGATGTCCCTTGAATTGTCAAAGAGCCTTGGGATTACAAACCTAAAGGAGTATCCATCACCTATTACCTTTGTTGATGCCTCCTCAAGAAAACCAATAGGCCTTGTAGAAGATTATCCTTTGAAGATTGGTGAGTGTCTAGTCCCAACTGACTTCATAGTCATGGACATGGTTAAAGCAACATCGCTGCCTCTCCTCCTAGGAACCCCCTTCCTCAATACAGTTGGAGCGAGCATTGATTTCACTAACAAGAGGGTGGTTCTTAAGATTGTTAATGATAAATTCTTCTATCCCATGAAGCCTTCTATCTTTGGTTTTTGTGGCACAATCACATGTGCTACTATGGAAATTGATGAAAAACCACCATACACAAAGGAGCAGCTGATGGGATTCACTTGTGTGATGCTGGAGGATAATGACACCTTGGACCACAATGAGTATGATGGGTCAAGCTTTGATGGTGAATGTCTTCTTGTTATATTTGATGGAATCACTGTGAGGGAACATATAGCTGAGCCACCAAAGAGTGCAAGAAGGAGGTATAAGAAGAAGAAGAAGGTGCTACAAGCTGGAACAAGCACCATGTTCATCAAGAAAGGAGGAGGAATCCCAAACCCACTCCTTGATCACCCCTAGCCTAAAAAGGTTTGAAAAGTCGAGCTAATGACGTTAAACAAGCGCACTTGGGAGGCATTCCCATGGTTATCCTTGTATATATATTCTTGATTTAGTACTATGATTATGTTTCTATGAGTTTTTGAAAGTTTTAGGTTGAGTATGGAGGACTTAGACTTGAAGAAAAGGTGTGGAGGAAAATTTTAAAGAAGTTTCGACCAACAATTTTGGTGAAGCTCACCGAAATTTTCTTCCAGGGTGATGTTTCGGCCAACAATTTCGGTGAAGCTCACCGAAATTTTCTTCCAGGGTGATGTTTCGGCCAACAATTTCGGTGAAGCTCACCGAAATTTTCTTCCAGGGTGATGGTTCGGCCAACAATTTCGGTGAAGCTCGTCGAAACTTTCCTAAAAATCAGAGGATTAAAGCCTTCTTCCTCCTCCATGCACTTTTGATCAAGGTACCACTCCAATCCATTGTAAATACCATTAAGTCTTTTATTTTTGCATTTTGAAATCTTCTCCAAGCTTGGATTACACAAGAGACTGTGTAATTTAAGTTTGGGGGAGTATGGTGTATTTGATCTTGTGTTTTGTGATCTTATTTTTCATTCTCATGCATTCTTGAGTCTCATGCATACATCTATGGCATAGAAAAAACCAAAAAAATTTGGAAAAATTTCGAAAATTTCAAAAAAAATAGCATGTAGTTGCATTTGCATTTGTTACATAAGTAGGATTGCGTCTAGCTTTCATATAGGATTGCATTCATGCATAGGGGACAATGATGGTTTTTCCTTGTAAGGTGTTAAACTCATGAATTAGTTCAAGGCCCTAGTTAATAGTTGTTTGATGCTTTGTGTGCAAATTTTGAAAGTTAAAGTTGAACCCTACTTGGACCTCACCATTTGAAATTCAAGTTTTAATTGAAGCAAGCTTTGAATAGAAACCAACTCTCTTGAACTTGAACCTAATTTGAACAAGTAATTATCATGGTTATGCATTGCTAGAGAACTTGTGGATACCATATACATATTTGGGTTATCTTCTTTCCTTTTACCACTCTTGTTAACCCAAATAGCCGACTCTCATCTTTAGAGCGGTTGAAAACGAATTCCCAAACTAAGCTTCCTTTGAAACCTCTTCCTTATTGAGTGCATTAGGCCTTTTTCATCTTGTGAACTTAGCAAAAAGTGTTGAGTTTAGAGCGACAAGGATAGGCTTCCATGTAGCTAGCTCGAGAACAATGAGCTAGATGATAGGATAGGATTCTTGGGTGGGAATTTTGGCTTGATATTTGATGTGGAACAAGTAAGTGGGCGAAGTTGAGATGGTGAAAGGGGGAAAACGAAAATATTTGGAACAAGTGTTGGCATTGTATATTGTGCTCTAAGTGTTAAGAAAAGAAAAGAAATCCTCTAGAAAAGAAAAGTAAAAGAGCCAAGAAAAAGAAAAAAATATGGCTAAGATGTTATAAGAAAGAGGATAGCAAATTGTGAATGAAAAGAGAAAGAGCTTGAAGTAAAAGTGTGCCAACACTTGTGGTTGTAGAAGAAGTTTTCCCCAAGTACTTAAAAGAGAAAAGGAGAAAGTGGTTTGAGCTTATGGGTTTGGCGAATTGCCTTGTAATGGGTAGCTTAGGTTGGACTTGGTGAGTGAGCTTAAAAGAAAATGAGAGTGAAGACAATTGTGTTACAAAGGGTAGATGGAAGTTTGTCCTTGTATGCATAGGTTGCTTTTTACTCTTAGCATTTTGCCAAAGTTCACTTGTTCATTGAGAGATCCCTTGCATTGGAACCCCATGAAGTTGAGATCATTTTTATCTCAAAACCTTACCCAAAAACCAAACAAGTTTTCTAGCATTGTATGATTCATGATCCATGGTTACTACTTAATGAATGTTAAAGAGTTGGTGAAAATGAATGCTTGTGTAGGTTGAGGCTTGGGTTCACTTGAATGAGTATGGGTATGGCTAGACCTTTTGGAGTAGAAATTTGCATAAAGAGCATCCTAGAACTACTAACTAGGACCATTGAATTGATTCATTTGCTTGGCACCTTTGGATTTGAGTCCCCACTTTCAAACTTCTCTCCTTGGCTTGTGTTTCATTTGCTTGGGGACAAGCAAAAGGCAAGTTTGGGGGAGTTGATATGTCTATATTTTGCATCATATTATCACCCATTTAGTGTAAGTTTCTCATCATCTAAGAGTTTATTTAAGCATCATTGTGTTGCATTTTGTTCATTTAGAGTCTAAGGTGTCTTTGCATAGTCCTTGCATATTTGTTGCATTTGGAGTGTTCCTTAGGTACATTTGGAGCTAAAGAAACCAATTGGAGCTTTGGGGATGAGTTCGGATCGAAGAAGAGTCGAAACAAAGTTTGACAGAAGTTGTCTGGCATCGCCTCGGTTTGGCCACCTCGGACTGGCAAACCGAGACGACCTCGGCAGGGAGTTCATCGGTCTGGCGCCATCGGTTTGGACGCGCGGAGCAGCTCGAGACGAAGCCACCAGAACCTCCATCGGTCAAGCAACCTCGGACTGGCAAACCGAGACGGACATGCCAGAGACTTCATCGGTTTGGCCACATCGGACTGCAAACCGAGACGGACGCGCCAGAGTTCCCATCGGTCAAGACGCCTCGGACGGACAGGCCGGGACGCGTCCCTCATCTTGCATCGGTTTGGAGCCCATCGGTTTGGCAAACCGATGCGGTCTCTTTTTCCAGCCAAAACCGGGTCAATACCCGGTTTGTTCCGGGTTGACCCGGTCCGATCACTATTCACTATAAATACATTTTAGACCTAATTTTATGTCTCAACTTTTATTCTCTTGTTCTTAGCCTAAACTTTTAGCCTCTTTGAGAAAAACCTTGTTTAAGCTTTGGATCTTTGAGTTTAATGCAATATCTTTCTTAGATTTCTTGTTTTATCTTTCTCTAATCATGTTTAACCTTTCTCTAATCTTTGATTTGATGGGTTTAAGCATGATTAGTGAGTAGTTTCCTTAGGAACTTAGGGATGGGTTAGATTTAGGGATTTCTTATGGTTCAAACTTGCAATCTAGGATAGATTCTTCCTTTTCTCTTCTTATTAAGTAGTTCTTCATGCCAAATAGCTAATCTTTGCTATTTTGGATCATAGGCATTTCATCCACCCACCAAGTGTTTGATGAAATGCTTGAACCAACTTAATAAGAGATTTACATTTCTAGCCTAAGACATTAGATGTCTAGAGTGTTTATCATACCATTTAGACTTGTTATTAATGCTTGTTGATTATCTTAATGCTAAAACATCATTAGTTCATTAGGATGATTAACAAAGGGATTTGAGCCACACATCATGGTCTAATCTAAATTAAGTGTTCTAGGTATAGAGTTAGCTTGATTAGTTGCTTAAATGATTGCAAGGTTGTCCATTTAGTTTCCCAAATCAATGATTCCATCCCTAGGTTTCGATTTAGTCAATTGATAATCTTGCTTAGTAGTAATCCTTGCTTAGTATCTTGATTAGTAGTGATTAAGGCTTAGTTTCATAGTTTTGCTCTAGTAGTACCTCTTTTAGTTTGTGTTTAGCTTTCAATACTTGTTTGTGACTTGCTTTTATCATTTTAGCTTAGCTTAGACTTAACTTTGTATTCTTATTGCATCATCTCCCAAGATGGATTGATACCTCAATATATTGCAATGATATGAGCAATTGAGGAATTGCTAACAAGTGTAAAAACGCTTGTAAAAACGCTTTTGGAGCCTCACCATCTCGTCCAGCTCTCGCCTCGCCTCGATCGGGTCCCAATTCCAGTCCTCGTCTTCAGGCATCGGCTCAACAAGTGATAGGAGACACCGAGTCCTAGATGTAGACGCGTCAGCAAATCCCACCGCGAGGGGCTCGGCCGAAGGATCAACGGGTGAAGGAACTATATTCTTACCTAATCTACTCGGAAAATTGGCCGAGCTGACGGTATCTTCGAGATCTTGCTCGTCGCGGTCACAAGAGAGTGATGTGTCTGAACTCGTTCCGCCTCGGACGGAGGGAACTCGAGTGCTCGGCTCACCTCAAAAAGGAGAAACTTGCATATAGTCTTCACCTCGGGATTTAATCGCACTCGCCTCAGAAATCACCTCGGTTTGAAATCTGGAAGTGGAGAATTTTGTATTCACCTCGGGCGTCATCTCGGTTCGGGCTTCGAAAGACGTAGGGCTCATAGAACTCGAAGAAGATGGATCGGAAAACTTGGAGATGGATCGGAGAATTCAAGGGACAGTCGAAAATTTTTAAGATCGATCGGACAACCAAGGCGGATGACGGCGGCTCGGTAGAAAGTTGAAGAATCCTAATCGAAATCTAAGCATAATTGAGAGAAAGAGGGAGAGAAGAAAGAAAACAAACCTTTGGAAATTTTGGAGAAGTGAAGATAATGAAAAAATTAAGGAAAGCTTTGGTATTTATAGACGAGCCAGCGCTTTGCCTCCCAAAGCGACCCAATTTTTTTGAATGGATAATGGGCCTAAGAAGAATGATTACAAGCCCATACCAAATGACATCGGCCCAACTCAAAAACCCGTACGAGGGAAAATTTTGCAAAATCTTTCTAAGTGTCCCTGAACGAATGACGATGCCGAGCCGAGGAAAGATCCGCTAAAGAAGTCTGAGGAAAAAAAACCCAGCCGTCAAGTGAAAATCACTTCGGCAACTCAGAATGGAGAATGCCTCGGAGACTAAGTAAAATGTCTCGGCATCAAAACAGCACGTCTCGGAACAACAGGACATCGAATCAACAATGTCAAACGTCTCGGCGTTAAAATGTCTAGGTCATGACTCAAGTGCCTCGGCAAAGAGCTAAAAATATCATCGACGAACTAAGGAACCAAGCTCACGAGCTCAACGCCTCGATACAAATTTGAACCTCGGTACGAAGCATAACGTCTCGGCTTTAAACTTAACGTTTCGACAGCAAGTTAAAAACCGAGCTAAACGTTTCGGCAACCAAGCCACACTTCGGCGACAAGATCAAACGCTTCGGCGCCAAAACAGAATCTCTCGAAAAACTTATGTTTCAAACGACGAGGCGAAGTATATCGGCAACGAATCAAATCGTCTTTTGGACATCAATCTTGCCCAACTTGGCACCTCGTCACACACACTCGTGTGTCTAACGAGCTGGGGGGCTAACTGTTGGGGTCGGTTTTCACCCAGGCAAAATCGATCGAGGAAATGACTAAGTATGGAAGCCGAGCATAATTACAAACCGAACTGTGCGTAAACCGAACACAATCCGGGCTCAGCTCGGTGCATAAACTGTGCAGAAAACTGAGCCGAACCGTGCGTAAGCCGAGTATAATTAGGCTCGGTCGGTGCATAAATTGTGCAGAAAACCGAGCTGAACCGAAATGCACAAATTGTGCACGGGCCAAATTAAACCGTGTACGATTCGTATACGAGTTAAACCAACGTCTCTCCCTTGGCGGTCCGAACAGGAAGCCCACGAAGTCATCCGAGCCCAATAATGAGGTGCGAGTTTGAGCCCAAGAACAAGGCGTAAGGCCGAGCCCAAGACGGGTTGTTGTCGAAGTGGGCCGAGCCCGGTTCCACGAAGAGGCCCGAGACCAAGGAAACCCTAGAAGACAAAACCTCCTAGAAGAGAGCACCGCCAAGGAGAGATGGAGAAAAATCTACGAGAAGATTTTCGTAGATCATGACCTAGATTCTTAGTCAAAATGTATAAATAGAACCCTTAGCTCATTTGTAAAGGGGATCCGCGTTTTACCTAGCAAAATACTTGTACCCTAAAAGCTCATCGAAGCAGGAATAATAAAATACCATCTTTTGATCTTTGTTTCGGTTTTCTAACTTAGAATCTTCACGTCCTCTTCAATTTTCTTAACATATAATTCATTGTGTGAAATCCGGCACGCACAGTAATTAGGCCGAGTTTTTCTTTAACCTAGCTCATTACGGCTGATTTATGACATTTACACGAAAATCAGCCCTAACGAAGGAATAACTTAGCCAGTCGGAGAAAGTTAATTCAGCCGTGTCGAAACAATAACTTAGAAATTTTTTGACAAATCGACCATTGGGCTATAACTCAGCCGTAGCTTATGGCTGTCTTATGCTCGTAAGTCAGCCGTTTTCTCATAACTCAGACATATTTCATTAAGTCATCCGAAACACCAGACTGGGTTATACACGTAAGTCAGCCGTTAGCTCATAACTCTGCCATTTTCCTTAAATCAACCGCAACATACCATAACTTAGCCGTCATTGCTGCTGTAGCGCTTTACGGCTGAGTTCATTAATACACATCAGCGATTTCTGACGTGGCAGCGCGTTTTTCTGATGTGGAATTAAAATTTAATGACATTCCTTGTAATTACGTTTTTTCCTATAACATGTAACAAGGACACGCTGAGTATGGAAAATATAGGCGAAATATGATAGTAATAAGAAACAATTTTATATGTGACTGGTCATATCACCTAATTTGTATGATATCTGAGTAACTTTCCCTCTGTAATAAGGCTTATTTGTGTGTCATTTGTAATAAGACTTATTTGTGTTACCTTAAATCCATCTAAAAAACAAAATCACATGACAATCTCAAACCAAAAAAATCATTCCAAAATTCGAAATAAGTACCTCATTAGAACGAGTTTCGACCACGATTCAGTCGTCAAACTCAATTTTGGACAATAATTTCACAAGTTTGGAGAAGATGATGGCGAAGAAGCGATAGATCTAGGTGTCGGGCCCGATGATTTTTATGTTTATACTCAGGTTGGTTAAGTTTTTTAGGTTGGGCCCGGATGTGCTTTTAATTTCAATTGGGTCTAAGTTTTTTTAGTGGGTTATTAGAATTTTAATCGGAAGCTGACGTGTTTATTGACGTTTTCACTGTTTCGACTAGCAAATTAAATATAATGATGTTAAAAACATAATTAGTTCTAATCACATCATGCTGTCATGCAAATTATATAGTTCATGTAGCTAGTCGTGTAATAAATTAGTTTGCATGTGTAGCCCATGTGATGACGTCTTGTTCGTGTAGATGGCGAAATTATATGTAATTAGTTTTTTTTTATTTTATTTTGAATTTTTTTAAATTTTTGAATTTTAGTAGAATATTTTGTAGAAATTATAGATATTACTTATTAAGTTGCTGAGATTTAATTGGAAAGAAAATAAATTAAAAACATAAAATTCATTAAAAATTGATTTCCCTAGATATATTATATGTAGTTACCAAAATACATATTAAATCTGTTATTTAAATAAAAAATGTCCCAATCAAGACGATAAAAAAATGATTTTTTGTCAGTTACTCTTCCAACCACTTCTCACCGGAGTGGTGACAGTTTTCACCTGAATTGATGGGCATGGCTTCACAGTCATCATCCACGATCCGAGGCTCATCCCCACATTGCAGACTCGCCAACGTGATGCATAAAAGGCGGTTAACAGAGGGCTTAACCGCAATTATATATCTCTTCCAATAGTGAAGTAAGTTTCATCACAGTTGCTATTTGTTCTAAGTTTCCCTTGCGATTATTCCTCAAATTACCAGAAAAATGGACCCGAATCTTCGAAGAGCAATGCATGATATTGATTTGGGTGCAAAGGATGTTCCAATAGCCCTACCACTTGATGTTCTCGAGCAAGCAGCAGCAGAGAATCGATTTGTCATCATTGGACGACCAACAATTCCAAGCCGTCAAAATTTTCAATCGATCATTGCAGCGCTCCCTCGTTCATAGGGTTTAACAGAGGCGGTCCATGGATGAATCATCGAAGGGGGTTGTTTCCAATTCCTTTTCCAGTCTAAAGAGGCCATGGAGAATGTTCTTCGCAGAGGTCAGTGGGCCTTTGCAAAACGAATGCTGTTTCTTCAACGCTGGACTCCGCAAATGGATCCAATAATGCTCAATTTTATTCCCTTTTGGATACAAATCCGAGGAGTTCCTCTCTAATTTGTGCACCATGATATCGTGGCTTCTATAGGATGTGCCTTGGCTAATCTGATGGATGTGGATTTCAATGCTGAAATAGCAGTCATGGCAGAGTATCTACGTGTTCGTGTGAATTGGGATGTAACAAACTCTTTACACTTTCAACAGAACTTCCAGTCTATCCGGGGACAAACACTCTCCTTCGCCTTCGTTATGAGAGATTGAGGGGTTTCTGTGAAGTGTGTGGCCTTATCACTCATGATTCAGGGCGCTGTCTCATTCAAAATGGGGATCATGAGCATTTGTCAGAGGATGACGATGAAGACAACGATCATCCAAATCAACAGAACGGCCATCAAGCGAATGGCGAGATTTATATGGCTGCACCAGAAGATCCCCTACAAGGAGATGAAATGGCGCAGGAGGAAAGAGCGGTTGAGATTCTCTAGATGATGTACATGAACTTCCACATGAATCTCTGATGAGCAGTGTCGATGAGAAGACAACTGCAGATGACGATGAAGAAGATGGAGGAGGGCCAGATGATTGGCTTGGTGATAGTGGCAGAGTTTGTGGGCCTTCTTTCATATCTATGGAAATGAATGATGAGTATGAGTTGGAAAGGCACCTGAATCCTGATCCAGAGACTCAATTCTTTATGAGAAAACGTAAAGAAAGGTCTAAGAGGAAATTTGTTGATGCAGCCGATGCGGCCACTCGGTTTTTTGCATAGCGGATTGAGAAAGGTGAAGGTAGCAGTAAGGATGGACGCCAAGAGGAGGATGAACAACTGGGAGGCGCGGTGGGCCCTGAACCACCTCTTCCGCCATGAGGAAAGCCTGTTGGAACTGTCAAGGTATTGGCAATGACTTGACAGTTCGACGCCTAAAAGAGACAGTTCGACGCCTAAAAGAGATAGATCGGAAATATTTCTTGGACATAATATGCTTATCCGAAACTAAGATGCAAGACGACTACATCAGAGATTTAGGTTGTGACCTAGGTTTTCCTAATTATGTTTATGTTCACCAATAGGTCTAAGTGGCGGTCTAGTTATTTACTCAAAGCAGTCTGTTGTTATTTCAGTTTATTATCAATCTCCAAACCTTGTAGATTGTTATGTTCAAAGCAATGGTATTGGTTTCTATTACTCTTTTGTCTACTGAAAGATTAGAAAGAATAGCCACAAACAGGAACGATCCAAGGTTTATCTTTGGGGATTTTAATGTACTGTTAAACAACAATGAGAAACACGGAGGTAATCTAAGACCTGATAGTACTTTTCATGACTTCGGAAGAATGGTTCAGAGTTGTAAATTTTCTGACGTCAAGGCTATTGGTGATCGATTTTCATGGGCGGGACACAGAGGGGATCATTACATTCTATGATGTCTAGATAAAACTATGGGAAACAATGCCTGGGATAATATGTTTCCCCCTGCATAAACTCACTTCTTAGAGTTTGGTGAATCAGATCATATACCCTTAGTGACATTTATGGAAGCTGAAACAGAAGTCAGAAGAGGCAGATTTATGTATGATAGTCGATTAACAGAACAAGATGGGTTTAAAGCTGTAGTGATTGCTGGTTGAAATAGGAATCAGATGGTGGCACCAAGCCTATACTCAAGATTAGTATCCTGCCTGAAACATATTACACGCTGGAAACAACATAACAATTTTAACGCTCGCAAAAGAATAGCATTACTACGACATAAGTTGGATCAAGCCTTCACTTCACGTCAGTCTACAACTGCAGAGAGGCAGAGATTATGAAGAGATTTAAATCAAGCATATGTAGATGAAGAGATTTTCTGGAAAAGAAAGAGCAGAATAAGTGGCTAACTGTGGGAGACAAAAACACCAAGTTCTATCAATCAGTTACTTAAACCAGAAGGGTAAGAAACAAACTGACAACAATAGAAGATGAAACATGTATAATACAGAGAGGAGACATTCCAATAGGAGATGTTGCAGTATGGTATTTTACAAAGTTGTTCACGGCACAAACAATTCCTCAAGATACGATGGCTAAAGCTTTTTATGGGTTTGAGTCAAGAGTTACAGACGATATAAATAAAGATCTAACTCCACAACTCAATATGGAGGAGATACAAAAGGCAGTTTTCTCCATAGGTGCTCATAAAACACCAAGACCGCTTGGAGTGTTCCTTTATCGCTTACGTCTCCTACTTTGGACATCACCTCTTTGAAGCGTCCCATGAAAGCCCTCAAAGGTTCGGTCGGTCCTTGGGATAGCGTCCAGAGATTGGCATCGAATACGCCTCGGTTCATAAACATGGAGTATTGTTTCATGAACTCGGTGCACAGCTCCTTTAAGTTTCCAATTGAGTTTCGCTCTAGCCTGGAGAACTATTTCAGGGCCGGTCCTCTGAGGTTTTCCACAAATAGAAGGCAGTAGCCTGCATCGCGTTGCTCTCCTTGAAGTTCGCTCGTCCCATGGCGGTGCGAAATAATATGATGTGCTCCTTGGGGTCAGTCGATCCTTCGTAGGTGGGGAGACGAATCTTCCCGGGATCGGACACCCTCGCCTCGGTGATGCGCACTTTGAACGGCGTCACCTGGGCTTCTTCCAGCATCAAGTCGATTTCTGGCGCCGCGCTCGTTGCCTTATGTACTTGTGACTGGATTGCTTTCACTTCGGCGTTCGCCCGCGCTAAGTCGGCTCGGATCTCATCAAGCGCATCACCTCGGCTCGCCGAATTTGGCCCGATGAAATGACTTTGGTGAGCCCTACGGGTTTCGTCCTGGCAGCGAGTCTGCTCGGCCCACTGTAGGTCTTCCTTTTCATCGTCCGAGTCTTGATATTGCTCCGAGCGGAGAGCTTCTCCTGAAGCTCCAGTGTGTTGTGCCGAGGCGACGTTCACGTCGGGTTGCGAGATTGGCGCCTCCGCTCGCTCCTCTCTGTTGGCTGTCGCAGCCCCCGAGCCGTCAGTGGGTTTGCTGCAGATTTCGTCAGGCCGGGGGTTTCCTCGCTCGACAACCCCTCTTCGGTTCAGGCGGGGTGGCTCGGTGATATTGGGTCTCGTCACCGCTGGTGTTTGCTCTCCGGAGATTCGTTGCGTCCGAGAGGTTCCCGAGCCCCCCCCCCCCGCTCGGCTGTTGTTAGCTCCTGGAGTCGAGAAGTTGAGCGCCGTTGGGTTGAGGCCATGTCTCCTGAGTCTGCCGAAGGGATTAGTCTCCGGCGTTAAGTTCCCGATCTGCTGGCTCTGGGCTCGGCTCTCTGTCGTCAGGTCCTCGAGGGTTTTGCCCTGCTCCGCCGATTTCTTTGCCAGCGCCGCCATCATGTCCTTCATCTCGGCTAGGGACGCCGAGATCGTTTCGGCTTGCGCCTGTGTCTGCTGAGTAGCGTCGGGTGTCGTATCTCCTGCTGGAAGATCCGTCCCTGAGTCAGTTTTTCTTTTTCTTTTGATTCTGCATTTTGCTTCCATTTGCTTCAGTACTTTGTTTCTAACTTGTTGAACTCATTGAGTTTATTGGATTATTTTGTACTTTTAACGGTTTGTTTGAGTTTTCAGCAGCTAGGATGACTCTAACAACAATCTGACTTAGCAACATTCATGTTCGAGTGGCTGAACTCTGACTTCGGACAGAGTGTCGATCGACACCATGATCATACACAGCAACGATCGACGCTGCACGCAGAGTCAGGTAATCCAATTTTTTCTCTTTGTTTTATAACAGTTTAGCACTAATTTTTTCTATCCAAACTCATTCTTAATAACACTGGGGACATTGTTATTCAAGTCTGGGGGAGGTAGTTGCTAACATTGTGTTTTGTTTCCTGAGTTTGTTTTTGAGTCAAAATTTTGTTTTATTGAGTCAAAACCAGTTGGAACATTCAGTTTTTCTAAGAACTTAACCGCAGATTGTGGACACTTGAGGGACCATTGCTTTAATAGTTGATTACAGGTCTTACTAAGTAGAAAGCTGCAAGTGGATCAATCTAACAAAGAGAGTCCAGGTCCCCTTATAAGAACTAGGTATGCGTAGAACTTGATTCCTCTTTCAGTCTGAACAAATAGAAAAATTGCAGTCTCTCCTTGATCTTCCCTTGAAAAAAAAAAAAAAAAAGAGTCTAAGTCTGGGAATAGTGCAATGAACCTCATGAGCCTGTCTCCTCACAAGGAACAATATTAGTGAGTGCTCTTGAACCTGTCTCCCCACAAGGAACACAAGTAGAGAGTAGCACTATTTCCCGAGACTTCAAAAGAATAAGAAAAGTCAATGAAAAGATCTTAGAACACCCTGGAAATGGGCAGCAGTTGACTAAGGGAAGAGAAAATAGGAGAGCTGTACAAAAGAGAATCTTGTTCAGGCACTAAGGAAGGAAAAGAATCAGAAAAGTTCTGTGGCATTACCACTGTTAGAGTTCAAAATTTTACCAAGGAAAGGATCTGGATTCGAACTGGGAGATTGCTAAGCTTGTGGTAAGTACACTGAACTTTCCTAAGATCTACTGCATGTGGATTCAAGAGTGTTAACATTTGTGGCGTTCTGAAAAAGTACTCGAAAGTTTCTGTTTTCAAACTTCTACTTCAGTCTAAGTGTATGTTTTGCTTGAGGGCAAGCAAAAGCTAAGTCTGGGGGAGTTGATATATCATGGTTTTTACCCACTTTTGGACCATGATATAAGTGTTTTTATAGAGTCTTTTGTTAGTTTTCGAGTCCTATTTGAGTCTTTACAGGATGGAGAGCACTTGGAGCTAAATGGGAGAATCTGGAACTTTTTGGAGCATTTTGGAGAAGCAGCCGAAGTGATGAAGTCGAAAGAGTATATTTACGCGCAAGGTGTCGATCGACACCACTCGAGACCGCCTTTTACCGACTTCCATTGGAAAAAGGAAAGAGAGCAAGTTTGAAGAAATTACAAGTCTGCCCCTGGACGAAAAATCCCCTTCTATAAATAGATTTCAGGCATTGTTTAGCCACTTGACCTTTGAATACCTTTTCATAATTTTGTGTTTTTGAGACTTAGAGAGAGAGAGACCCAAAGCTTTTGGGGAGATAATCCTGTACTCTGCCGAGAAGTTTTTGAACCCCAGTATCATTCTCTTTTCTTTAATGCAATTTATTTCAGCCATGATTTGTGTTTTCATAATTATGTCTGAGTAGTTTGCTAGTTAGGTTAGGGTGAACTAGGGTTGATGATGAGTTTGTAGAATTATTATCTTGTTAGGAAAATCACTTGGATCTTCATCTTGATTTGTGCTTAATTTGATTTCTGAAACTGATCACTTAGAAATCAAACCCTAGGTTGTTTAATAGATGCGAGAGCATTATTGATAATCTGACCTAATCATAGATGAGCAAAATATCTATTCGCAAAGAGATTTGGTTTAGGTATTTTGTGAACAAAATCGAACCTGAACATTAATGCTTGTCTAAATTGTTTGAACTCGCAAAGAGATTTGGTTTTCTGGAATTTAGGCATAGATAACTTCTGCAACGAGAGTTGATTAGTTTTAAATTAGCGTTTCGAGTTCTAGACGGTTCTTAATTATTTTCTGACAAAATAATATCTGCATTCTCTGATTCATCCTGATAATCATCCTTGCCTAGCGCCTTCGTCTCCTGAACTTACACCGCATTCAATTATGTTCTTGATTTATTTAGTAGCTTTATTTACTCTTAACCTATTTGACCTAGCATAATCTGAATTTAGAAACCTTAGTGTAACATCTACTTCCCTTGGGATTTCGATACCCCTTATAATACGATTGCATTTGCTGTGCACTTGCAGTAGTTTTATTAGGGTAAAACCTGACCCCTATCAAGTTTTTGGCGCCGTTGCCGGGGAAGTAATAGCTGCCTACGGAATCTAGTATTAGGATTCTGACTAGGTTTTGTTTTTATTTTTTGTTACTAATTTAGTTTCTTATCTTTGGTTTCAGCTGCATGCCCAGTACCAGAAGCAACAAGGAAGAGGAACTAGTCGCACTGAACCAAGAGCTTGGCCGTTTGGAACGTACGAACCGCAAATCTGCCCGAGCGTCGATCGACACAACAAGCGTCGATCGACACCCAGCCTCAGTATCGATCGACACAACAAGCATCGATCGACACCTTGCGCAGACTACAATGGCCAAAGCTATGGTTGTGGTACGCGACGCAGAAGGCAACCTGTTCGACCTACAAGGCAATAGAAGGAATGCCCTAGAACAGAGACTTGATGAGGCTGGCGCCGTCATCATTGAACCAGGATTCAAGTCGCCCCTGCAGAAGCTGGACGTGGAAAAACATTAGGCGAGTACAACCGTCCAGACCAGTTCTATGCTAATAGAGCTGCGATCCATCCTCCTGCATTCCAAAGGAATGACTTCGAGCTGAAGCCTGCTTAATTCACGCTCGTAGCTCAGCACCCTTTCCATGGTCTTCCCAACGAGCATCCTATGGATCACATTGAGAGATTCGAAGATTTAGCTTCAAGCATCAAGGCCAATGGAGTGACCTATGACTATCTTTTCTGCAAGCTCTTCCCATACTCGCTTGCTGGAGATACATCCTACTGGCTGAAGCAGTTGGATCCAGGCTCACTAACCACTTGGGAAGAGACAAAGAATGCATTCTTATGCAATTTCTTTGATGACGCGAGATCAGAAGAGCTGAGGACGAAGATCACTACATTCTCCCAAGGACCCACTGAAGTATTCAAAGCATCTTGGGTGAGATTCAAAGCATACCAGAGGGACTGCCCACACCATGGTTTCAGCGAACCGCAACTTGTCCATGTTAAAGTTCATGACAACTTCACCCAAATCAAGCTCCATTTTCCCTCTTCTCACATCAATGATGGCACCAGCTGAAGCCAAAAATGATCTTCCCAGAATAAGAGGGTCGGCAGGCTCTTCATCGTACTTCAAAACCACAAAATCTGTAGGAATCATGCAGCCTTCAATCTTCAGGGGAACATCTTCTAGAACACCTTCTGGGATTCTCTTTGATCGATCAGCTAGGACAAGGGAGATTCTGGTTGGCTTGAAAACAGTCATTCCAAGTTTAACATCTACTGAGTTTGGTATCAAGTTGATTCTTGAACCTAGATCGCAGAGAGAGCGAGGAAACCTTCCTGTTGAGATTGAGCAATCTAGCACAAAGTTTCCTGGATCTGGTAACTTCTCTGGAATCCTCCTCTGAATCACAGCACTGACTTGTTCAGAAACCCACTTCTTCTTCTTTTTTCTTGGAACTATGTTCAAGAGAATTGCATTCATATCTCTGGTAAGCAATGCTCCTTCTTCGGGACTAATGCCATTGACAACCATTCTCTTGACATATCTTCTTAATGCAGGTGAAAGTCTGACTGCATCAACTAGGGGTAACTCAATCATCAGCTTACTCATCATCTCCTTGCATCTAGCTTCCTCTATCTCCTGTTTAGATCTTCTGGGAGGCAGGGGGTAGGGTATCTTAGGTTTATACACCCTTTCCTCTTCGAGTTTTGAAGGTTCAGCGCGATTTGGTGAAGTCTGGGCATGGTGTCGATCGACACCAGCATTGTGTCGATCGACACACGGGCTCGAGCTTTGGACTTCGCGGAGTTCTTCAGGTGTCGATCGACACTGGATCTGCAGGCGCGTCTGAAGCTTCTTCTTCGATTTCCTCCAACTCCACAAGGTCTTCAGCGCTTAGATTCTTCTTCTCCTCTGGTTCCAGCTTGCTTCTTCTCCTTGTCGTGATGGCATTGACATGGTGTCTGGGATTTGTATCAGTCTTCCCAGGAAGAAATCCTTCTTGTCTCTTCAAAGCTCCAGCAGTTTGAGCTACTTGAACATCCAATTGCCTGACATGAGTACCTAGAGACTCAATTTTTCCATTCAGATCCGTGTACAAGGTGTCAATCTTCCCATTGAAGTCCACTGTCATCTTTTGTTGGCCCTCCAGAAGTTGCTCTAGCATAGACTCCACTTTATTGTCTTGTGCAGGAGGCTTCTGGTAAGAAGAAGAACCATAAGTTCTATTGAAGCTGTTGCTCTGAAAAGGCTTCTGGTAAGAAGAACCATAGCCTTGCTGATTGTTGAATCTCTGTCCTTGAAAACCAGCTCCATTTATGTAGTTAACCCCTTCTTCTTCATGCTCAAAAGTATCAACTTCATTAGCAAAGTGAACTTGCTTTTTCCCCATCAAGATGTCCAGCTTCTTGTTGACTTCTGCAATTTGGCTTCCTCCATTCACTCCAGCGTGTTGTCTTCTTTCGAAGTCTGCGTTCTTGGTGCTGTTACTAGAGGCCAAATTCTCTATAAGCACTACCGCGCCAGCTGGGTATCTGGTGTTGAAGTTGCCATTGCTTGCTGCGTCTAAAGCCATCTGGTACCTCCAATCAATCCCTCGGTAAAAGATACCGATAAGCTGCGGCTCGCTGAAACCATGATGTGGGCAGTCCCTCTGGTAAGATTTGAACCTCACCCAAGAAGCCTTGAATGCTTCAGTGGGTCCTTGAGAGAATGTAGTGATCTTCATCCTCAGCTCCTCGGATCTCGC